>JADRCD010221933.1:9219-22543 GCA_019843815.1 Montemys delectorum | reverse complement strand
GAGATGCAATGCCCAGTCCCTAAAACAATCTTACTGGGTGGAAGTAGCAGGAATGGAAATTCAGAGCTGCAACTTGGGTTTAGTTGGCAGACTGAGAAAACCCAAACAACAATAAAACCTACCAATAAGAACTAAAGAGGCCAAAGCTCTGAAGATTTCCCTTGAAGTCAACTCTAGTTTTATTTTGTTTTTATTTACATTCCAAATGTTTCCCTGTGCTTCCTGGTCCCCCTCCCAGAGTTCTTCACCCCCATCCTCCTCCTCCCCTTTGCCTCTGAGAGGGTGCTCTTCTCAGAGCACAAACCCCATCTCACATACAACACCCCCAGCACCCCCCTTTTCTGGTTCATCAGGCCTCTACAGGATTAACATGCTTTCCCATTTAGGCCAAACAAAGCAGTCCTCTGCTATCTATATATGTGGGGGGCAGGACTCTGATTGGTGGCTTAGTCTCTGGGAGCTCCCAGAGGTCTGGGTTAGTTGAGACTGTTGTTCTTCCTATGGGGTTGCAATCCACCTCAGCTCCTTCAGTCCTTCCCCTAACTCTTCCATAGGAGTCCCTAACATCAGTCCAATGATGGACTGTAAGTATCTGTATCTGTCTCAGCACCTGCTAGTAGACCCTTTCAGAGGATAGCCATGCCAGGCTCCTGTCTGCCAGCACAACATGGCATCAGTAGTAGTGTCAGGGTTTGATGCCTGCCCATGGGATGGATCCCAAGTTGGGCCAGGAGATAAACAGGGCCCCCAGTGGAGGGATGGGGTCACTGACCTTCAACTCTGTTTTTAAAAAAGTAATGTAATATTTTTATTCATCTTTTGAGAATTTTATATGTATAAATTATGTGCTTTGATATTTTTTATTCTTGACCCCTTCCCTCCCACTCCTCCCATACCACCCTCCCCCAACTTAGAGCATGGTGGCGTGCAAGCAGACAGGGTACTGGAGAGGCAGCTAAGAATTTTACATTCAGATACACAAGCAGCATGAGGAGAGAGATACCGTGCCCAGCGTAAGCTTTTGAAACTTCAGAGCCAAACTCCAGTGACGCACTTTCTCCAAGAAAGTCACATCTACTCCAAAAAGTCCACAACTCCTAATCCTTCTAATAGTTTCAAATAGTGCCACTCCAAATAAACATTCGACTATGTGAGCCTGTGGAGACCATTCCTGCCTTTCTGAACTTCACGTACTCATTGTACACACACACACACAAATACACACAGTCCACTGAGTCCAAATGAGTCCAATTAGTTCTACCAGAATGTCCGCGGGTGTGGCATCATCCACTGCAACAAGGCATAACCCCAGAGGAAAACCAACTATGGCCTTCCCTCAGCCTTGAGCTGGCTAAAAAGACCTTAGGTATTTGACCTTACGGACCCTGGTGGAGCCAGTTTCCTACAGGAGTAGACTGCTCGCTGAGCTTGCTTTGCAGTGTAATCCAGCTGAAACAGAGGATGGGGCTGTGGGCTTTCTCTACAGAAACGCAGTGCTGACTATTAACCTTTGAGCCTTGATCAGAAACTTTTGTCTTGGGTGAGTTCTCTGGAACTCCGTCCTTTTCATTTCCAACCCTCCTTTCAGGTAACCCAATTCATCCGTGGCTGCTGGACAGCGACAGCCAACTCACCTCCCCACGGAAGCAATTAAGTGCCTATAACTCCTCAGCAGGACTGGGACCTCATGAGCCCCTCCTCCATCTATCTGGACTGTTGACTGGCAGGTATCATGTGCATGGGAGAGGGTATATGGCATAAACGTTGCATATATGGCTGAGTAACTCCAAAGACACTTATTATCTACACTCAGAGTCAACCTGTAAGCTGTCTTAGGGTTTGTATTCAAGCACAAAATATCATGACCAAGAAGCAAGTTGGAGAGGAAGGGGTTAATTCCATTTACACTTCCACATTGCTGTTTATCACCAAAGGAAGTCAGGACAGGGACTCACACAGGGCAGGATCCTCCAGACAGGAGCTGATGCAGAGGCCATGGAGGGATGTTGCTTACTGGCTTGCTATTTCTGCCTTGCTCAGCCTGCTTTCTTATAGAACCCAGGATCACCAACCAGTCCAGGGATGGTCACCCACAAGGGGCCCTCTCACCTTTGACCACTAATTGAGAAAATGCCTTCCAGCTGGATCTCATGGAGGCATTTCCTCAAGGGAGGCTCCTTTCTCTGTGATAACTCCAGCTTGTGTCGAGTTGGCACACAAAACCAGCCAGTACACCACACAAAGAAAGCTGCTCAAATGCTGTCAAGGCTCCTGAACGTTGCCTACTCTGCTGAACCTGTGAGAGATGCTTAGTGAGGTGGTTTGAATAGGTTTGGCCCCCAACAGATTCATGTTTAAATGATTGGCCATAGGGAGTAGGTGTGACCATCGTTGAGGAAATATGTCACTATGGGGGCGGGCTTTGAGGTCTCTTATCCTCAAGCTCTACCTAGTGTGACGTGTAGTTTCCTCCTTACTGCCTTTGGATCAAGTTGTAGCACCTTCTTGCTGTAGCACCAAGTCTGCCTGTACAATGCCATGCTTCCCACCATGACTATGTATGCTTTATAATGGCCTAAACATCCAAAACTGTAAGCCAGCCACAATGAAATGTTTTCCTCTATAAGAGTTGCGTTGGTATCTTTTCACAGCAATGAAGCTCTAAGACGCATAGTGTGCTAACCTAAAGGTTTGACATATCTGCCATATAGGCATTGATGTTTAGTAGGGTGGCTTCTTAGTCATTCAGTTAATTAATAAATTTAGTTGGGTTTTTTTTTTAATAAAATTGATAAACAGAGACTACAGAGGCACCAGTCAGGCTATAGACTGGCATTTAGGTCCAGCCATTGCAGAACATTGCTAAATCCCAGACATTCAATAGAGGAGTAGGGCAAGTCATAAACTAGATATCTAGGTATGAGAGACTGTTCCATAACGTTAAAGGGCTATGCTTTAGGACTAAGGATAAAACATTACACTTCCAGAGTCTGGATAGATGGCTCTGTGGGTTAAGGCACTCATCATCAAGTCTGATGACCCGAGTCCAATCCTTAGGGCCATGGGAGAAGTGGAGAACCAACCGTTGCAAGCCGTCCTCTAAGCTCCACAGGCACCATAGCACATGCACACATACATACACATCCACACAATAAATATATAAGGAAAGAAAGAAAAAATAAATGTTTTTAAAAGATTAAAAGAGAAGGGAATCTCCCAAATCTGAAAAACTATTTAAAAAAAAAAACAAATAAACTAACCTATAATAAAATTCACATTTAAATGTCTGAAACAAGCTAAGACTATCTGCTCTTGCCACTGCTCCTCAACATAGTACTAGAAGACCTAACCAGTTTAAAGTGAGTTCAAATGCAGGTGCTTTTGGAAGCCAGAAAAATCTTCTAGAATGCGAGATGGTTGTATAATAAGAGGCACTGGGTGTAGGCGCTGGAAAACAAACTCAGATCTTTGGTGATAGCAATAAACACTCTTAACTGATGGGCCACCTCTCTCCCTCCCAGGAAGTAAGTCAAATGTGTCCTTACAACACATGCAAGCAATTAAAGGCTCAGATGTCGTGTGAAAATTGAACCCATAAAAATTAATCTCCATCTTTAATGTACACACCTAGATATCCAGAATAGTACTGTGGGAACTGTATAGTTTCTACAGAAAAGAACAAAATTACAGGAAGTGCAAAAGGTGTGTTAAGATACCGAGTTTGCTTCAGCAAGTGCCTTTAGGGCCCATTTTATAGCAAGTCTCCAGCAAAGTACCTTGGGTTCCTTCCAATCAAGACAATACTGTAGCTTGCATATGATCTTGCCTTCCACTCGCGAGGCACTTCAGTGATGACCTCTGTCACAGGATCCTCCAGAGTATCCACCCACACGGTATAAAGAAGCAAACTTGTCTCTTTCACAGTGTCCATCTCCTGCACTTCCTCCAGCTTCCCCATTGTCCTCCTTAAGGTGGGGTCTTCCTTCTACAAGCCTGTCAGCTGCATCACCTCTAAACTTGCTTTTGGGTCTTGTTTCCACTTTACAAATTAAAAATAAAGTTTACCCTTTCAGATCCAGATGGAAGATTTTGCACTTCCTTTCTGGCTTATGGCTTTCAACAAGCCAAGGGGCCGTTGGAAACCAATGGGAGTAAGCCACTGCCTACTGTATACATTGTATTTCAACATTGTATTGTAAACATTAAATAGGTGAGTAGCCTTGCTTTAAACCAGTAATAATGGCTCTTGTATTTCTAAGATCTTTTTCAATCTTTAAAGCCCTTCTATCTGCTTTTGTAATAAATGTACAAAAATTAGGTCTATGTTGTGGGGTTTTGCTTACCCAGAACTAGGCTTCATATACTGGACATTTTTAAAAGATGGAGCAGGAACAGCATGCAAGGAGATGTCGCCTGAACAATATGCCATCCACTGAAGTCAGAAAAAAATATCAAGAAAAGTCCCAAACCTTCCATAACATGTAATGATGCAGTTGACTTTTTATGTCAACAGAAATTGCTCCTGTGAACCCCTACTATCTTGTGCTTTTTTATTATCCTCTACATAAGAAATGACCTCATTCACATCGGAAGCTAATAGATTCATTTTACCCATATGTTTTTTTTTAATATATCTTATTACCTAATCTTTGTAATAAAGACATATATACTACCATAATTTGTTAGTTTTCTTCTGAATATTCATTTCTTATTTTGAACAGTTTCAAACTGCAAATTAATTTTAAGCTTGAATAAGCACCTCATTTATGAGAAGGTTCTATGGCAAAATGAGAAAGAGACTACAGCTCACCCAGTGTCCACCCATGAAGGAGCCCACCCAGTGTTCCTCCTGTGAAGGAGCTCACCCAGTGTCCACCCGTGAAGGAGCCCACCCAGTGTTCCTCCTGTGAAGGAGCCCACGCAGTGTTCCTTCTGTGAAGGAGCCCACCCAGTGTTCCTCCTGTGAAGGAGCCCACCCAGTATTCCTCCTGTGAAGGAGCTCACCCAGTGTTCCACCCGTGAAGGAGCCCATGCAGTGTTCCTCCTGTGAAGGAGCTCACCCAGTGTCCACCTGTGAAGGAGCCCACCCAGTGTTCCACCCGTGAAGGAGCTCACCCAGTGTTCCTCCTGTGAAGGAGCCCACCCAGTGTTCCTCCTGTGAACGAGCTCACCCAGTGTTCTTCCTGTGAAGGAGCCCACCCAGGAGAGTGAAGAGAGCAGGGGCTGTGACATCTGATGCTGGCTACTTAACATGACCCAGAAGCACGGAAGCAAGAAGTGGCTTGGCACATCTATGAAGGGTTATATAGATTACTTTCCATGAAAGAGAAGATGCGCCATGACTGTGAGCAGCAGTGGGGCATAGGCTGGAGCCCTGGATTAGATAAAAAGTAAAAATCAAGGTGGACACCAACATTCACCTCTTTCTGCGTCTCCACTGTAGACAAAATACAAGCGTCCTCCTCACACTCCTGCTCCCATGACTGTCTCACCATGAGGCACTAGTTCCCCGAGACTGTAAACTGTAAACTGTAAGCCCCTTTCCTGAAATTGTTCCTTATCTAGAATCTTTCCTAGCAACTAGAGAGGTTACATAGTACAGTTGGAAACTTGCTTGGAAAAGGAAATTAGCATACACAAACCAATTTGTTTCAGTAATGCAGGATCTACATACATATATACGTATATATATGTACATATATTTTCCTGTATTTTTAATAAATTAAATCCTGGATTTTCATTTTTCAGTAGAAAATATGAAATAATTTAAATCTTTATTTTAGTTTGGTTTAGTTTTGGAAAACTTTGAAATTTTTCACACATACTCCATATGACTACTTATTATTATATTCCCTTTTGGTTTCCTGTGCATTTGCTAGCCTAGGGTGGCTAAAGTTTCCTCCAGTTACAATAATTATGAAAGAAAAAGGAGATGATAAAAAATGGCTTCACATACTAAAGTTTATATTAAAACCTGTGTTCATTCCTTGACGAACACTTTAAAACTTAGGACAACTCAGATACTGTAAGCCATGAAAAAGATTAAAACAGTGCCCTTGCTTTCAGATAATTCTCTGTTTAGTGAGCAAAACAGAGAGCCCTCTGCAGCCAATGATCTGAAGCTGTGCTGAATGCTACACTGAAAGGCTGAGGGAGGCCAGGATAAGAAAGTAGGGACACTTGCTTTAGGAGAAAGTTGAGGAAGGTGGAAAGGCAGGCAGGCTCTCTCTGAGGACTTGATCTGGTGTTGAAGGTAGCATTTTTACCTGGTGAAGATGAGAAGTCAGAAGGAGACAGACGCTCAAGGCTGAGGGAACCAAGGCCACAAAGACTTGACCAAAGCAGGCCCCTATGCGAAGTACAGGAGTAGGTAGGTGGGGCTAGATTGAACCAAGGCCACAAAGACTTGACCAAAGCAGGCCCCTATGCGAAGTACAGGAGTAGGTAGGTGGAGCTAGTTACAGAAGTTTGCTTAGAAACTGTACTTCTGAGAGTTCTGCCATTTTAAAAACAAACTGCACCACTATTTATTTAACGTAATATTTAAACGACGCACTTAAAACATAAATGCCTAGTTTAGTTCCATATTAAGCAGTAATATCCATGAAATCGCACATCTGAAGTGCTCATTACACGGTTCTAATATCCATTAAACAAAAATAAGTCATACACTTGTACAAAGGCTTACACTAGCACCACTTAGAGTTGTCTCTCGTGCCCCCAGGGGCCAGCACTCTGCTAGCTGGGAAAACGTTCGCTGCTTTGCTGCTTTCGTGGACTGTGGAGGGTGGAGGGGAAATCTTTCTACTATGAGATCATGCTCTAATAAAACACTGAGTTTCTGCCAAAAGCAAGCAGATACTGACAAAAAAAAAATGCTAACATAGGTGAAAGAGAGAAAGATAATTCAGTAAGGTGAGAAGAAAAAGGGCATCACATGATTGCACACAAGGGAAAAGCTACTTTGTCACAGGAATCTAGTGGGAAAAGCAAACTGATAGGTAACTTTAAGTTAGGTAATTTGGGGTTAATTTATTTTGTTTTGGATGGACACTCAAGCAAGGGTAGCGGGATAACTACTAGCCGTAATTAGTTTTTTGAATTTAAATATTAAGTTCAGCAAACATGCCTTTCAACGCAGCAGTCACACTGGCCACATATCGAGTACTCAAAGTCACATGACTGGTGGTTACTGCATAGAGTAGGGAAAATATAAGGCATGCTCATCACAGCCAAAAATTCCTCCTTTTCCATCTTTATTTATATAGTTGCAAACAAAAATTGTATGTATTTCAGACATATAACTATAATGTATAATCTTAAAATATATACAGATTACATAATAATTACCACTGTCAAGCTAATCAATAGATCTAACACCTCGTTGTTGCTATGTTTATAGGTTTTAGAAGTGTGTAAGAGACTTGCTATCTTTGTAAACCTTGAGTCAGATAATATAGTATTTGTAAAATATAGTAGTATAATATCGCTATCGTGTTGTACATTAGCTACCCAGAGCTATTCATCCTAAGTTATTTAACCATTGTTCTTTTGAGTAACAATACTGTACCAGGTATACAGGGTGTGAAGGACTAGCATTGCAAACTCTACTTTGTTACAGGGAAGATTCCCCCAGATAAAACTGGATGAGGCTCATTTTACTAGCCACAGAAACTAGACGACAATGGACTAATTAAAGGGGAGATACAATGATCGGGAAACAGAAAATTGGAGGGTCATCATGAGCAGCTTGCTTGATTATAGCAAGATATAAAATACTACATAATGAGAGAAAAATCCCGTTGCCTCATGATGTTGCTGGAATCCCATGGAGCAGTTTCTTCAGGATGAGAAGAGCAAAACAGGAAACGTGTTTCTAAGTTAGGGCTCTACCTCCAGAACTCTGCATTTCTACTGACGAGGCTATCAGCGAGCACTAATGTCCCTATTGCTCATAACTTAAGATTTCTCTCCTGGACACCTCTTTCCTCTGACTAATCCTCTCAGCTTTTTATATATCTTTATACAGTTCTTGTTCCCATGGATGGTGGCCATGTGTCCACTTCCTCTGAGCCTCAGCTTTTCTGTCAGTAAGCATGGACTAAGGATATCTATAGAAAAGACTGAATTAAAAGAGCATGCACTGGGAAGGCCCAGTACAAAGAAGCATAGAGAATTCAAATAAATACTGCAAACATCAGTCACAGGGCTGTCCCTATCTTGTTTTGGTTTTGCACAGCTTACAGAACAGCGCATAAACTGGATTGGTGGGCGTGGGGGCAGGCTCCGTCCCAAGGCTGTGAAGCCTTAGTCAACTAAAATTCAGTGAATCCCCGTGCTTGTGTCTTACAAGATACAATCTATGACTCCAAAACTGAAGGAAAACCTGAATGGAAACTGAGGTCCAGTCATCAGTGAGAATAATGGCTACTTCCAAAACACTCCAGGCAAATATCTAAAATCATGCCGAAGAATGACCATCTTTGAAAACAGTGGCCTACTAGTGCACAGAGGACTTCAAAGCCACAGGGAAATTTTGACAACTTAAGCACTGAGCATGGCAGTGTCGTAGTTCCTTAAAGATCTGAAGGGTTAGGAGAGGCACACTTCCAATATGAGCAGAGTAATAGCGCCTTATTCAAGATCGTTTCCAAAATTTAGAGAATCATAGGTAGTATGGAACTGCAAGCACATCTGTGTGTATGCCCACGCGTGACTTTGACAATGTGCATGTTCAGGGAGGTAAGCGTGTGCCCATCCTGGGTGTGTATGTAGAAAACAGGACAATTTGGGGGATTATGCCTCAGGTACCATCCACCATGGTTTTTTGAAGTAGAGTCACTCATTGGCCTGGAGCTCAGCAATTAGGGTAGGCTGTCTGGCCATCAAGTCCGGCCATTAGATTGTCTCTTTTTGTCTCCCCAGGGCTAGAATTTCAAGTCGATACTACTGATACAGTCTACAAATGAAACAGTCTAGGGGTCTTGATCAGGCTCCTTTTCTCTGGCAGTTGAAGAATTAATAAGCGGGAAAAATCTGAAGTGCAACAGAGAGCAGCAGAGAAATCTCAGGAGCCACAGACAGGATCAGTAGTTAAAGAAAGGTATTTACTGCAGGTGAGGAAGTACATACACAGCACATACACAGAGTACACAGAGTACACACAGTACACACACACACACACACACACACACACACCCTTTGCAATGCCTTGTGTCATGAGAGGGACTCAAAAAGCAAAAATCCAGTCTCTTCTTGAGGCCTAGGAGTTCTGAAGCCTCTGAAAAGTCTCCCTCTTCTAATTTAATGTGGTCAGTTTGAAGACAGGTGAGACGGTTGCTTGGTCCACAACTGTTGTGTGACATGTGTGACTGTCTCCAGGCAGTCCGTGAGCAGGGGACCAGATGGTGGCAGATAAAAGCTCCCAGGCTTGAGGAAGAAGCTGGCCCTCATGGAAATTTGCCACCTTTATTACCTAGTGATGGCCCCTCTCCCTATCTGTCTGCCTAGTAGGGAGTTTGTCTTACTCCTGTTCTCTCCCGAATGTGGTCGGGTTTGTTTGTTTGTTTGTTTGTTTTTTACATGTGTTCTAGAAACTTGAACTCAGCCTCTTACCAACTGAACCATCTCCCCAACCCCTGAAAGGACTATCATGATTCTTGTGCCAGGGTTTACTTCATTTTTGACTAAAGAACTTCTCAGTTTCTAACTTGTATAGAAGTATGCACTGGAACTTTGAATGTTTCGAGAGGATCTTTTTGAATACTTCACTAGCTCATTGCACAGAACCAAAAAGGAAGTGTACATATGTCTAAGACTGCCACTTAAGGATGCTACACAGCTGATGTGCAAAATCCAGGAGGCGTCTCTCTCTGTTTACTCCATACAAAACCAGGAAGTCCTGCGTGATAACAGGGAGCCAGACAACCTCACTACTCCCCACTGCTTAATCACTGGGTCAGACAAAGAACCCGGCAAGTTGCCATCCACTTTGTCAAGGCCATTGACAAGGGAAGCCAGAGACCCTCTTCCACTTCACTCTCCCGCAGCATCTCTTTCCATTGTCACAGAAACAAAGCATGAGGAAGAAGGAAGGGGAGGAAGACTAGAGAGGCTAGGTGGGAGGACAAAAACATAGCTAGGGGTGTGTCTCTCCTATGGTGCTTGGTTTTGTTAAAAATGAGGATGATGGAAACAGTTAATGACAACATTTGGAGACTGGTCATCTTGTCTATTCCATTTACTCACAGTATTTGGAACTGAGAAAGGATAGAAAACCTAGTGAAGAAAATCAGTTAGGCATCTAAAATGAGGTGCTTAATTGGCTGTTATTGAGCCATACTTCAGAGAAGAACTTTTTAACTACTGCCCAAGGGCAAGGATAATTGAAACAAGAGTTACCGATAATATGCACCTGTTGGCCAATACTGGCTAAAGATTGAATTCTCCTTGGAAGATAGGAATTTTTGAAAATTCAATTGCAGACAGAGCAGTGCTATTAACTTTAAGCAACAGAAATTATATCGATTTGAAGCAAAGAAGGGAGGAAGATATCTATTGATTCATTCATTAAACTAACCATGGAGATCTCAGGAAGAACTTTAGATAACCTCTCTCTTTCTCTCTCTCTCTCCTCTCTGTCTGTCTGTCTGTCTCTTTCATTGTATACTGGACTGACTGGATAAATTGGAGTCCTTCATTTTTTTTTTTTTTTTTTTTTGGTTTTTCGAGACAGGGTTTCTCTGCATAGCCCTGGCTATCCTGGAGCTCACTCTGTAGACCAGGCTGGTCTCAAACTCAGAAATCTGTCCATCTCTGCCTCCCAAGTGCTGGGATTAAAGGTGTGCGCCACCACTGCCCCGGAGAAGTCTTTCTTTCATAAATTTGCCCCATGTTAGCACAGAGCTACTACCGGATAAGCACAGGTAGTACTTGGATCATCAAGGCACTTTCAAGTATCTCACTCCTGCCTATTACTTTCTTCACAAAAGATTCAAGCAAAATATATGTTTCTCCCGGTATCAAAGGGTCTGATCATCTTACCAAAGGGTCAAGATGCCTCCTCCCATGGCACCATTACTATACAGTCAAGCCTGCCTAGAAAACAGAGGTAGGAGGCTTTGGGGAGACAGGGAAAGCAATGTGCGCCTTCTGACGCCTGGTTTTACTGCATCACCTTGTGAACTTTCACTCCATCACCTTGCGAACTTTCACTCCCTCAGTCTCTGTCCTGATCCTCCTCACATCCCTCCTCGAAGCCACTCAGGGTGCCGAGCGCACGCTAGGGGCAGCAGGGTCACTGTCTGTCTGGGATGGCTTCCAATTTTAATGACATAGTGAAGCAGGGGTACGTGAGGATCCGGAGCAGACGCCTAGGGATTTATCAACGATGCTGGTTAGTGTTCAAGAAAGCGTCGAGCAAGGGTCCAAAGAGACTGGAGAAGTTCTCAGATGAACTGGCCGCGTACTTCAGGTGTTACCACAAGGTTACAGAACTCAACAATGTGAAAAAAATGTAGCCCGATTGCCAAAGAGCACCAAGAAACATGCTATAGGGATTTATTTCAATGGCGTCACCTCGAAGATCTTTGCTTGTGAATCAGATCTTGAGGCAGATGAATGGTGCAAAGTTCTCCAGATGGAGTGTGTGGGGACCAGAATCAATGACATCAGCCTCGGGGAGCCTGATTTATTGGCTACTGGGGTAGAACATGAGCAGAGCGAGAGATTCCATGTGTGTTTGATGCCGTCTCCTAACTTAGATGTACACGACGAATGTGCCTTGCAGATCACATATGAGTACATCTGTCTTTGGGATATCCAGAATCCCAGAGTTAAACTCATCTCTTGGCCACTAAGCACCCTGCGACGGTATGGACGTGACACCACGTGGTTCACTTTTGAGACAGGGAGGAGGATGTGTGAGACCGGTGAAGGACTATTTATTTTTCAAACACGAGACGGCGAGGCCATCTACCAGAAGGTCCACTCTGCTGCTTTGGCCATCGCTGAGCAGCATGAACGGTTGCTGCAGAGCGTGAAAAATTCAATGCTCCAGATGAAGAAGAGCGAGCGGGCAGCCTCACTGAGCACCGTGGTGCCCCTGCCCCGCAGCGCCTACTGGCAGCACATCACGAGGCAGCACAGCACAGGGCAGCTGTACCACCTGCAAGATGTCACCAGCCCGCTGAAGCTTCATCGGACAGAGACTTTCCCAACCTACCGGTTTGAGCACTGACAGCAACCGCCAAGAGCTGTCAGCACATTTGTGCTGTGTCAGCCACAGATCCACGTGCAGGAGGACACAGAGGGACAGCCAGGAAGAGTGTGAAATGAAGAAGAGCAGCTTTGCACCCTGCTAATGTGTGTGGCCATGGGAAATGCTACGAGGACAACATATGTACGTATATTTTTTCCCTTTTCTTTTTCTTTCTTTCTTTCTTTCTTTCTTTTTTTTTTTTTTTTTTTTTTTTTTTATATTTTTTTCTTTTTTTTTTAAGATACAGCCCTAACCTCATGGAAACATGCTGGATAATATCAACCCATCTTGTTTTTATATCTGGACAGAAGGAGTTGGTGTTGCTACTACGGACTGATTTTTCTATTGGTGACAAGTACCCCTTGTGCCTCTCTGAGTCTGTCCCTTTGTGGATTTGTGTGATTTTTCCTTGTATGTGTTTCAGTCGTAAGGCAGCCAACCTGGACAATACAATGCCTCTTCAGTAAAAAAGAAAAAGAAAAAGAAAAAGAAGAAAACAGAGATAGGTCAAAGACAAGACAAATAGCCTAACTAAGAGACTAGGTAAGACTACTCAGGACAATCTTATTAAGTGTGAAGGAAGCTAATGTCCCTAAATGGGTCCCCTATGAACAGGGTGGTTGTAATTACTGATGTGTCACCGTTTAAAAAGGAATTGGAGCATTTTATTTTAGAATACAAAGTCAAATCCCTTAAAATATTCTTTTCTCACTGCCCAGAACTGATTAAGCATCTGTGTGGTGACAAGATAAAAGAGATAAGAAGATGTTGGTTTACTGATTATTATGGAAATCATTTGGGAGGTTGAGGGTGTTCTTGGCAGTTTTCTTACTGTAGGAAAAGTCAGTGAAGGGAAAGTAGGGCATAAAGTAGAAAATCATCTCTCTTTTCTGCAGTTACTCAAGTGTTTTACCTGATTTCACAAGCACATACATAGAAAGATTTTATAAGAAGCACACACACACATACACACACAGATACTACACACATACACAGAAAGAGATTTTATAAGACACAAACACATACACACACACACACATATACACACACACACACACACACACA
>JADRCD010221932.1:0-33269 GCA_019843815.1 Montemys delectorum | reverse complement strand
CCCCCAACCTCAGACACATGTAGGCACCCCCAACCTCAGACACATGCAGGCATTCCTAACCTCAGACACATGCAGGCATTCCTAACCTCAGACACATGCAGGCACCCCCAACCTCAGACACATGCAGGCACCCCCAACCTCAGACACATGCAGGCATTCCTGACCTCAGACACATGCAGCCACCCCCAACCTCAGACACATGCACATATCCGTCTGACACTTATGGCCTCTCTGGTTCCACTGACCTGACCCTTGCAGAGGGCTATAACAGAGAACTCAGTCAATAATCTCTGCATAATGACTGACAGGGGAGCAGGGGGGATGGGACAGCAGCTTCTCTTGGGACCTGGGTGACCTGGGAGAGCACTGGCTCAGAGTATTCCCTCACAATTCTTCGGCATGAATGATATGCACACTAGAGACTTGCGGGGATCTTGGCCCCCAGAGGAGCTGGATAATGCAGAGACAAAGCACGCCCTCACCCTCTGGGCAAAACTCACTCAGAATGCCCTGCAGATCAGCTTTGTAGCCAAGCTTGGCTGGGTCGCTCTGCCTGAGTCCTAGGGCCTCTCTGAGCCTGGACTTTAGAGATATGTCACTAATGGGAAAGTCCTTTGCAGAGTTCAACAGGATGGTGAATGTCAGGCATCCAGCTGTCCCCAGAACACAGAAGTATTTGCTGTGTGAGCATGCTGGTTCCACTGTCCCCATTGTAGTGGTTAGTGGCTCAGCATCATTTGCTCATAGAAATGCTCTGGCTGGGACATTTGTTCCATATTCTAAATCAAATGATATAAAACACTTGGGACTTCACTCTGGAGGACTCTCTGGACCCGGTGTTCTAGAATCAAGCTGCTTCAGAATCAATCACTATAACTTTCTGACATATTGGAGGCGTTCTGTCTTTAGTAGCTCCCAACCATTGGCACCTGTTGGCTATGTGGGGCCATCGTGTGCTTGAAATGTGGATAGTGTAGATGAAGAATATAAATTAGTGTAGATGAAGAATATAAATTAGTGACTTCGTTGAGTTTTAATTAGCTTAAATTTAAGCAATGTGATCAGGGTCTACCAGATTAGACCATTCTAGAATGTTCTTTCCGAGTTGGACACCACCTAGATCTCTGAGCCACAGCAGTGTCCTATAGAGAAGAGCTCTGAAGCCTTCAGTCCCTTCAGCCTCATACAATAGAGGTGGTTCCTAATCAGCCCACGAGTGAGGTAGCCACTCCCAAAGCCTGGTCATAGCTAGTCTGGGTGTGAGGCAGGCAGGCAGGCACATGGCGGCGTCATCCCAACGTGGTGATAACAAAACGAAAGCAGTTCTTTCTTCTAGGCCAAGACCAGCCCTATGCTAACCTCAGGAAGAGGGGAGGTGACTTTTCACGAGATCACATGGTGGTGCTTAAGTCTTTGACACAGGGTCTGGAGACCTCAGGCCACCATCTTGCTTACTTGGGGTTCCTCTGCGTCCATCTACCTTCACAGGCTCCCCAGTGAGGAGACGCATGTTCATGGCAGTGTCCCCTGGCTAGGAGTGTCAAAGGTGGGAAAGAGCTTCCTGTCTGAAGCCATGATGGCCATGGTGGCTTGCGGAGCTGAGTTACCTGCAGTGTGGGCCAGGCCCCTGAGGGTCAGGACAACATTGGAAGCTTTCTATTTCTGAGCCCTGTTCTCTGCCACTGTGCTGTCCCTGACTCTTGGTGACATCCTGTGACATTTGCTGGGAGCACTGGCCACACCCTTGGGCACATCTCTATGAAATGGCTTCTCAAAGCGCTACCTTGAGTTGGGCAGGGCGTAGAGTGGGGTGGTCCTGCTCTCTGGGGCGGGAGCTGAGAAGGCCTTAATAGGCACATTGTCCCCGTGTTTCCAGAGTGCCGCCCTGCCACTTCCTCACACGCTGCGTGCTGGATGAGCTCATGTCTGAGGCTGCGAGCAGCACAGAGAAGCTGGGCCCCGGCTGCTGGGAGGCCCAATGGCCTGAGAAGCCCTCGCAGGCTGATGCTGGCGGAGTCCTGAAGCGGAACGTTGTAATGAGCGACGCCGACTGGATTTATGGGGCTGCGCACATGGGCCTGGCCTTCCTGCGAGGGCCTCCACATGGGAACAAAAACAAGTGCTGGCCCGAGTGTGGCGCGACTGGGTCTTAACAAGAGTCTGCTAATTACAGGACAGCCTCCACCAGAACCCCAACCTGAGGAGCCATCCCGGTCAGCCTGGGCTCTGCAGGAGTGTCCTGTCTCTATCCCAGGGCGAGCAGGCCACGGTGCTTTGTTCACTAGCTCTGCAGCCTCAGACATGGGCTCAGCCTTTCCTCATTTGTCCTCATCTGTAAAATGGGCCAATGGACGGTGGCACCCTGGGACAAATAACAACTAATTTCAGAATTACTTGTTCCTGTCTGGAATCCTAGTTTAGCCAAGTCCCCGTTCTGTGGCCTGGGCAAATTATTTCAGCTCTCTGATCTAAACAGGAGACAGGAATATAAGGGATGGTACATTAGGAGGAGCTAATGGAATGCTCTCCATGGGCTCCTCTGTTCACACACAGTGCGGTTCCCTAGTGTACAGCCATGACCCTGTGCCACTGATGTTTTCAACCTAAGAACAGAGTTGGCAGCAGCCTGAGACCTGGGGTGGGCTCTCTAAGGCCCTGTTGTCATGATAACAGTGTTCAGGAATGTGATGGTCAGGGAAGCAGAAGCAGGACACATTTCCTGCCAGGGGCACAGGAAACCTACCTGGGCAACCCTACTATGGAGAGGGCCATAGGCACAATTTTGGATGGGGGTGCGGGGAGCCAGTACCAGGAGACAGGCTGTGGTACTGTGGAGTGAGCTGTAGGATTTGGCTCTCCTGACATTTAGAGTGAACTATGAGGAGCCTCCTGACACAAACACGTATACAACCCTCAGGACAGACTGCAAGTGGCCCAGCAAGGACAGCTCTCTGAGGCCAGTGCTTGTTCTGTAAAGTATATCTTCACAGCTCATTGGCACACGAGCAAAGGCTCTCTGCTGCCACAGTGTCAAGTCCTCTCTGCTAGCATTCCTCATTGTCCTCCCTGATAGGGCTGTGTTTGCATCCTTTCAAATCTGAGGACAAGTCAGGCAGAGAGAGGTACCAGAGACTGTGAGATCCAGGCTGCAGCATACAGTGTGGCCCCAGGGACTAGCCTCCAACACCAGGTTATGCTAAAGCCATTGTGTGCACACAGGTGTCAACGCTGGGCTACAGGTCAGGAATGTAAGCTAGATGTAAGTCAGAGTCCACATTTGCCTAAACTGCCCCGGCTTTCCTGAGGCGGGCTCTATGGGGCCTTTGCACACAGGCAGTGAGTCACAGCCACCATCAGCTCAGGGCCTTTTGGCGAGGCAGGGAGGGTGTGAGATGTGGAGGGCAGAGTCTCCTTTGCTTACTCGGCTCCGTGTCCCCTGACCCTAGTACCAGATATGGCCCAGAAAGGTAAGGGACAGTGTACCTAGGCATACTCAAGAATCCTCTGGAGGAGACGACTGCTTACGAACAGGACATCTGTCTGGTAAACACGATGCTCTGGTCAATGGATGCTTAGGGTGGACTGAGAAAAGACATCCGTCTAGAAGGGACACATTCCTACAGAAGGTAGAGTGTATGTGTGTCCAGGAGTGAAGGCATGCAGGCTTGAGCAGGACTGCAGACATGCGAAGGTGGTGGGATCCTTGCCACGCGTGCACGCGAAAGGCTAAATGAGCAAGGCGTGTGACCCTGCTAGAGGCAGGTCAGGTGCAGAGCTGCTGGTGGTGAGAGATCTGGGGAGAGCCAGCCATTTCCCTTCACAGGCCTCAGGGGACACTGGAAGGCAGCTCCCTACTTGTCTGGGTTTCAGTATTTAATCGATAAAATAGCCACCGAGTCCACACTGGGACGCTCTGACGACTTCAGTGGCAGTGTGGACACGTGCTCTGTGTGCTGGAAAGGGCCAAGAGATGATGGTGATGGTCTGGGAGGTGATAGAGACACACTGGGAGGTAGAAGAGAGTCATGAAGAAGGCGGAAGTGATGGCCCTCGGGTGCAACGCTGAGGGCACCGTCGGCACCCTCTCTTTCGCTCAGACTTGCCCATCACTGATTTCTCGAGCATTCTTAGGGACGGTGGACCAATGCGGCACAGGCAGAAGTTCCTCAGAGTTCACAAGGCACTTGTCCCTGTGGTATTTCCCTTTTTAACTGTGTACAGCCAGAGGACCTCAAGGTGAGGCCTCATAGCCGGGCCCTCTGTGGGACCTAATGAGGAGCTGCCGGGTTTCAATGATGCGAGGGGCCTTGCCTTGCACTGTTTGACTGACAGCTCATTACCCTGCTGCTGGTTTGGGGGGCAGTGGAATTTAATCTCCCAGGTGGGAAGCAAATCAATTTGCCCATCTGCCACAGCTGAGCCTACTTGAAATCGGCTCTAATTTATTCTCCTAAGCTTAGAGAGCCTGGTTGTTTCAAAGTGCAGAAATATTAAGTTTCCCGGTCAGCCTGGGCGGGGGTGCACCGGCAGATGTTCTAGAGTACCTCATCGGGGGCCTGGCCTGAGCAAGCCATGACGGTCAGCTAGGGATGCACCACAAGCTACTGTCTAAAGGCAATGGATCTCTCGCCCATTAAGCCTTTATGGTTTGTTGGAGGGGGTTGATGGGACAGCATGTCATCTGACGGTGCTGAGATTAAAGCCACCTTCCCAAGGTCTCAGGGCCAGAATGGACTCCTGCCCGAAAGGCACGCCCGCATCCCATTTCCTGTGTGTTCTAAGCTGTGCTACCACCTACTGCATCCAGTACTGTACCTACTGCATCCAGTACTGTACCTACTGCATCCAGTACTGTACCTACTGCATCCAGTACTGTGGTTTCAGGTGCTAAGACACAAGATCCAGAGGGCATCATTCCGGTACTGTGTGCTCTTTCCCTCACTACAGCACAGGTGTGAACCTGAAGCCAAGGTAGCGACTTTTAACCTCAGACACTGGGGCAGCTTCCCTAGTTTGCTCAGGAAGGCAGTCGGGGGACTCCTTGGCCTGTACAAATGGCGGCCACTGTGTGTGTACCTTAGAATAGCACATCCAGGTTGACATCAAGGACACGGAAATCATCATAATGCATGGCTCCTTTGGACTGGGGAACCCAGCAGACTCCGTTCAGAGCCTTAAGGAGACCTGTTCTCTGTTGGCAAAGGATGCTGATGGCAGATCTACAGACAGCTTGTGGCCACTCCATAGAGCAGAGAGGTCAAGGAGGGCATCTCAGAAACTAGTCTTTCAGAAGGTAGCTCCCACTGCCGCCTTCCCATGTCCTAAAGATGGTTATTTGCATGTCCCTCGATGCAAAGGGGCCTCCCTCCATGGGCGTGCGCATGCGCACACACAGCCACAGGATGGAGTTACTGGGACGGCTGCGTCGGAGGCATCTCCTGAGGGAAGCTGAGTTTCTGCAACAGCTCCTGAGTCTGACAGTACAGCACCTGGTGGGTTGGTTTCCAGGGGTCATGGAGAGGCCAGTCTGTTTCCATGCCTTTGCCGGGAGTGCAGCGGGTGTCAGGGCCCTGGGATTAATGAGCAGTGTATTGCCTCACCTGTTGGGAGGGTCATGTGATATGATTTTGATATGAGGGGCCCCAGAAGCAAACACGACAGGTCAAGTTCTAAACAGAAGAAAAGCCCAAGAAAAGGTGGCCTCCCCACTTGCCATTGAACGTGTCTCTTTCTTCTCATTGAGGGGTGAGCACCTGGCTCCCCCCTGCCTCAGAACCTTCAGGCAGATCGCCCCCCAAACCCTACAAGGAGGTGCCAAGGCCAGCCTCTAAGATAAAGTGTGACATTGGCGCTTCAGGGAAAATTAAACATCATGGTTGCTAATGAGAATCTGGGTCAGGCGTTGCCCCCGGGGACCACAGGGTGACGGCCAAGCAGCCTGGATGGTAAACAAGGAATGGACAAGCCTGCTGGGCCCCACCTTTTGAGGAAGGCTGAGGAGCCAGCCTAGGAGCCCTGGGAGCCGGCGTTGTCTGCTTTGGGTGGAGCAGGGAGACTGTGCTCGTGGAATCCCACCCCCTTCCCTTTCGTGTATAAGCTAATCTGTCTGTCAGGGCTGGCTGTAGCTGTGACTCAATATGCACGTGACCCTGAATGGAAAAGAAGTTTGTCAAATGCTGGGAGTGGGGTGCAGAAGGCAGAAAGGAGTGGCTGTCATGAGTGGCAGGGCGCGGGGGTGGGGGGGGGAAGTAGGGGTGAGGCCTGGGTCATCAGCAAAAGGGCCCAGGGTGTCTCCAACCTGGGGCAGAGGGGGCGTCATCTATGCTCCATTTGTCACCCACCTTGTCTGAGAAGACTCCGGCCTTCCCTGACAAGTCTAGCATTAGGTTACGTGTTTCAAGAAGCCCTCTAGAGCCTCCCACACCAGGAAGCAAAGCTCACTTCTCCAAGCCATTGCTGGACAGAGGCGCTGCCTGGCCTGTCTGTGTGACAGGCCAGCCATCAGAGGCCTCACTCATAATTGGACACATTCATAAAATCCATGTCAAGCTTGCTTAGACACACATTTTCTTTAAAAAAAAAAAATGACTTATTTTTATACATGTGGATGCTCTGCCTGTATCTGTGTCTGCACCACATGTGTGTCTGGTACCCAAAGAGGCCAGGAGGGTGTTGGGTCCCCTAGAACTGGCGTTATGGACAGCTGAGCTACCATATTAGGTGCTGGGAATGACACCTGTGTCTTCTGGAGGCACATCCGGTGCTCTTAGTCAGTGACACCTCTCCAGCTCCTTCAGCATACATCTGGTTCTTCTTTCCTGCATTGGGTCGTTTATGGCCCGGGGCTGATCACCCAGGTCCTGCCAGTGACAAGACAAGAGCGGTGCCAAATACTGGACTGATACCAAAGGGATAGCTCTGGCTGTACAGGCATGTGGAGCTGGGTTCGAATCCTAGCTTCCCTTATAGCCATGAGGTCTTGTAGGAGTGTGCTTCAGCTGTAAAGACCTTTATCATCCTTGTAGACTTGCCGTGAGAAGCAGGGGAAAGGATGTGTGTGTGTGTGTGTGTGTGTGTGTGTGTGTGTGTGTGTGTGTGTGTAGGGGAGGGGAAGGGATACTTGCAGCAGCTGCTACTGCTAACTCAGTCTCAGTTGGAGCTGTGGTCTCTGTGTTGCATCCCAAAAGGTCATTTGAAGGCTTGTGGAAGAAGCTACTAAGAAAACCATGGACTTATTCGGGGTGGAGCCTTGCTGCTCAGAGGAAGGGTTCAAAACAGGTCAGAGGAGGGGAGGAGATGGCTCAGTGCTTGCTGCGGAAATGTTAGGACCTGAGTTCAAACTCTTAGCATCCAATAAATAAATAAATAAATAAATACATACATACATACATACATACATACATACATATGGCAGGTGTGGTTTCATGAGGCTCTGCCACCAGCCCTGTGCTGTGGCAGGGCAGACAGATCATGCTGGCTTGCTGGCAGCCTCCTGGCCTAGCTCCAGGGTTAGAGACTATCTTCAGGAAACATTCTGTAGAGCAAGGCACACACGTGTACATATACCACACTCATACCAAAAAACAAGAAAGTATTTCCTAAGTGTCTGGGGCCACTGCAGAATCCAAGGGTATGTGGATTCTGGATGGAGATGGGGACTCTCTTCTGTGGCATTTGCTGTCACTAACCCAGCATCTCGTGGCTGCAGGACGACACTGGCACGAGTCCCCTCACAACACTTGCTGTGTAAGTCTTACTGACCTAAGCTTGGTCTTCAGAGTGGAGAAAGACGCACGTTTTGAGAGGTTCGCTGCAGATGCAATCCTATGAACCATCGTTCATTGGATATTCAAAGTTCAGACCCCAAGAACTGCAACAAATTCTTTTGTGCTGTTGCCATGAAAGAGCAGAAACTAGCTGCCCCGTTCCCCCCCCCCCCCCCCGTCCCTTCCCAATCCTTTGGGCGACATCTAGTGGAGGGTCTTCAAAAACTCTGCCAGTTGGTTGATTGGAATTGCTTCAAAGGTGAAGGAACACAAGTCTCGAAGAAGCCACTTGAACCTTGACTCCTCTGCACACTTCCACAGGTGCCTGAGATGTCTCACTCTCCATGGTCCGAGTTACAACTGACACCCAGGCCAGGTAGGCTGTCAGAGGGATCAATGCCAGGGTCTGTCCACAGGTGGCAGCATCTTGTCACAAAACAGCTAGCTCACAGGCTAACAATGGAGCCTTTTTTTTTTTTTTTTTTTAAATGTTATAACAAGGGGGCACATGCATCATCGTTGCCTGTGAGGTACTCACTACGGTGCCTGGCACAGGCAAATGCCCAAACTGCCAGCAAACAGTAGCGTCTACTTGTGCCCCCTTGGGGGCTCCATGTGATAGCAGTGCTCTTGGGGATTGGGTAAGCTCCTTAGGAAAGGCTGAGCCCTGTTTTAGGGTGCACCTTCTTGGAGGAATTAGTGCCAAATGAAGCCCCTTTCTAATTGAGAGATGAGACAATCTAAACCCAGCAGCACCTGGCTAAGAAGCGGTTCTGGAGCCGGGAGGGAGCTAGGAACACATGGCCAGGTTTGAGTTGGAAGTGGCTGTGGCTGCTGCTGAGGCCGAGTCCTGACCTGGTCGGACTTCATCAGACTCCCGAGACACAGTTTGTATGGCCCCGGCTGGCTTTTATATTCACAGGGCTCCACCAGCCCCTGCCTCTAAGTTTTGGTTCAAGGCATGTACCACCACAGCTGGCA
Organism: Montemys delectorum; assembly: GCA_019843815.1. Classification (NCBI taxonomy): domain Eukaryota; kingdom Metazoa; phylum Chordata; class Mammalia; order Rodentia; family Muridae; genus Montemys; species Montemys delectorum. Next base: position 24,522 of record JADRCD010221932.1, on the reverse strand, counting down.
TAAAGGAGATGCTGTACGTAGGTCCACTCTCTGGAGAGTGCCTCATACTCCTTCCTGGTTTTATGTGCCCTTCTAGGCAGACACCTGCCAAGGACATATGAGACAGTATCTGTGCTTTTAGGCAAGTTTAGATGATATCACAAGTGCCCACGAAGCAGAGCGTGTCTGTTTCACCAAGGCGTCTTGAGTGGCAGACCCTGGGACCTCGGCAGTGACAGGGTATCTTTGGGGACCCTCTTGCTAGGGACCTTCCTGTAGAGGGCCTTGGCAAATACAGACCAGCAGAGGGTTCCTGGCTTGAGTTTTATCCGAAGAACCCAGCCACAAGTCAGAGACAGATGGGGGCCAGGAGGGATCTGGCCCAGAGTCCAAGACCTTGGTCCCCGCGTCAGCCTCCTATTGTCAGCGTGGCTTTAGGTGCCTTCTCTGTGAGATGGGACTGACACCTCAACCACACTCAGGAGACTCCAAGCTTCCTACATGAATTCCCTACACACCCCTAGGGCTAGCAGATGTCTGACCTACTTGCCAAGCCACAGGGACTATCCGGGAGCTCCCTGGGTGTGAGCTGACCACGCCAGTGCCCTAGGGAAACTGGCCTGGGGCTCACAGGCACAGTAATGCAAAACACGGCCTGTCACAACAGTTTAATGTTTTACTAAAATCAATTCACACAAATTTCAAATTGCAAATATAATAAGGACAACAGATCCAGTTGTCTTTTTAACAGTTTTCATTTTCAAATCTATCGTTAAGACAAAAAGTAAACAAAAGTTAGGTCTGTTGCAAATTTTATGATTTCTCTTCTGGGGGGGGGGAACCGTTATAGTAAAAAGAACGCCACTGGGTGTATGGTAAAGCAGCACAACACACTTTACAAACGGGGCTTCCTGCTGCTGCGCACAGGGGAGGGACCGCCACTCGCTCCGCTGCTCTGTGTTAATCAGGACTTCATTAAAGTAAAACTATAAAGTCTCCTAGGTTAACTAAGTCAGACATGGTCTGGAACGCAGTGCTTAACAAGGACAATGCCAGCTATCAGTGCTAACAGAAAACATTTTAGAAGGCAAAAAAACCCAACCAAACAAACAAAACAAAACAAAAAAATCAAAAAACAAAAAAACCAATTAAACCGGAAACCAAAACCTTATTTTCCCTAGGTGAGCAGAAGGGAAGAGGAAAGGAGTCCCACTTCCCAGTAAGAGCCGAGGGGATTTTTTTTTCTCTTTTCTTTCTTTCCAGTTGGAGGTGGGGACACAGCATGTGCTGGCTCTTAGGGACCGCTGGCCTAGTTGGCGTCCAGCTTGGCCATCTCCTGCACATAGATACCTATGCTTTCACTGTCAAAAAGCACGAAGTACACAGTTTTGATGGAGGAGGACATAGTAGACACAAAGTAGCTGGAGATGGCCTTCAGAATGAGCTGGGCTGCTGTCTGCTTCGGGAACCCGTTCCTGTTGGAGAGAACACAGCGGTCAGCACTCGGGGCGTCGGCGGTGGGCCCACCTCAGGCCTCCCCTGCAGGGCCCTCACACTGGGCAGGAGATGCTCACATGGGCATAAAGAAAGCCCTCACAGGGTAAGTTGTATTAGGGAACTGCCATGTACTGTTGGCACTTGGGAGTGCACTCTTCAAAAAACGTGACCTCCCTTGTTCCAGAGTGCAGTCATCTCAGGTATCCTCCTCGCCTCCTTGTCGTGAGGCAGACTGGCTCTGACACCAGAGGAAAGACAAACAGCCAGCCAGCAGGGTTCCTGTTATTCCATGGTATAAAAATGTCTGCTCTGGTTGGGCCGTGGTGGCGCACGCCTTTAATCCCAGCACTTGGGAGGTAGAGGCAGGCAGATTTCTGAGTTTGAGGCCAGCTTGGTCTACAGAGTGATTTCCAGGACAGCCAGGGCTACACAGAGAAACCCTGTCTTGAAAAACGAAAAAAAAAATGTCTGTTGTGGGGACGTGAAGCCAAGGTCATCCCTGGATACTGCTCAGAACTCTGAGCTCCAGCCAGACTACTTTGGTGGAGCTCCCCCAACTGGTCACTGCGGACTGCTTCGATATCTATGAGCCGTTTGCACGCTTGCTGGCTCTCTCCATTAGGCTTCTACAGGTGGTTTCTGCTGAGTGTTGTAAGTGTGTCACAACCTGGTGTCTCTGCTGCTTACTGAGCTCTGCTGCTTACTGCATGCCTAAAAAGCTCAACTCACTCAAAACCAAAAGTACGGGCATGTAGATCATCCAGACAGAACCATGCAGCACTCACAGGATGGGAGACAGGCAGTAACCAGGCATCTGCAAGCACAGGCCCAGAGACCATCTCAAACGGCATCAGCTGGTGGTACAGCAAAGGGCAGGGCAGCCATTGTGGTGCAAAGCAGAATTCTGGGGCAAGCTATCGCTGAAGTCTCCGAGTCAGTATCCCGCCTCTGATGTGTGAAAATCAGTGTCACAAGGGGCTCGGGATGTGAACTCAGGACCTTGGAGCTCAGCATGGATGGGTCCGTGTGTGCCCGAGCCAGCTCCTGGTCAATGCTGCACATGCACTTTATGGAGTGGCCTGGCCTGGTGGAGGTGAACTATGCTTGGAGCGGCTTTCACAGGTACGCCTCTGCTCGCTGTAGTCTGCAGTCCGTAGCCTGCCTGTCTGCCATTTTGCCTGGTCCTCTCTGGGATGACAATGTGTTCACAGCTCCCCCAGCCTTCTGCACTGTGCCTGTGACACTGACACACCCGGGGAGCCACATTTTCCACAGCTTCTAGTGCTCAAGTTGTCATATGGTCACAGAAAAAAGCTCTTGTGACCTGCTTTCACCTGGCTGTCCTACATGCTTCAGGAGTGCTGAACATTCTTAGAGGGCCACGTGCGGTATGATACAGGCTCAGGGCCCCTTTACACATAGCTCAGCTCGGGAGTTCCAGACAGTCTGGTTTCTCCCCAGGAGGAGCCTGGTGGTCTAGCTAAGCTGGAAGACAGCAGGGATGTGATGACAGAAGTCAGCTACGGCGGGGCACCAGGCAGCTGGCACAGTGGCCATGACCCTCTCAGACAGGGGAACACAGAAGGCAGGCTGGGTGGGAACTTGATCTATTGTAGGTAGCTCACTCCAGTGGTACAGCCCACAACCAGTTGTGTGCATACTGCTGTATACTGCACTCAGGCCCAGGGAACAGAGAAGGTCGCTCCGGCGGTCCATAACCTGGATAGATGGGCTCTGAGATGTGCAAGGAGCTGTTCTCTGCATGGGAAGGTACAGCCCTTAGTCCGCCAGTGCTGTGCTCAGCTACTGAAGGCCTGCCTGCCTGCCTGACTTCACACCTGCTCTGACGAGCAGAGTTGAGGAAGGCCTCCGGCAATTCCCTGTAGCCAAACAGTCACAGCTGTGTGCTCCTCTGTGGTCAGCCAGCTGGTGTGCTTGGCCTCGCCTGGCACACACCAAATGTGTGATGTGATGTAGATACATGTTGTTGCCCCAGCCTCTCTCCTAAGTCTTCTAAGAGCATCAAATGAGCTGTTCACTCCTAGCTGGTTCAGCTGTGGCCCCAGAAAGGGGTATGGAACTGGTGCTGAAGGAAGGTTCCTGTGTTCTAACTCTGAACCTGAGGTGGGTGCTGACATCATGCATATTGTCTGGCACTCCCGGCTGGGCTCCACACCTGGAACTTCTGCCCCTCAGGCCTTCAGCCACTCTCGTTGGGGACCACACTCTACGTATAGGCAGTGGGGCAGGACTCCATAATCTAGACTCGGTGCTGAGGCTGCGGAAGGGAGGGTTTATACTGGTGGCGCCCACCTCAGCACACCCTTCTGCTACCGTGGCCTGTTGCTGGTGAATGGGGCCCATGCTCTAAAGTAGCAGGTCCTGGGGAGAAGCAGAAAGCAAGATGAGCCCTGCCCTTGTGCTGCTGAACAGGGTCCCCTAGCTGCCCTAGTTAGACACACAGGTGACAAAGTAGAGGTATGGGATGCTGATACTCCACAGCCGCCCCAGTCCCCAAAGGTGAGGGCACACTGTGCCTTGGCTACCTCATCAAGTCACACATGGGTGACCTGAGCACACGCCCTTCCCCCAGGGCACAGAGAGAGGGCGGCTGAAAGCCCCAGGCTTTTGTGGCCCTGCTCTGCCCTAGCCCTGTCAAGTCAGAGGCGGGACAAGATGTGTATTAGGCAGCAGAGTGCGGCTCAGGCCCACAAGAGGTAATCAGACTCCCAGGGTCATTCTAAAAGTGGTAGACCACACCCACCTCCCCAGACCCTTATACAGCTAGGACTGAATGACTGTTGGCATCGCAGTCACTGAAAACATTGTAAGCAACGCTGGTCTCAGCTTGCCAGAGGGCTGCAGAGCTGGATGCGGGCTCAGATAGGACAGGCTTCAATGTCTAGTCACTGCCTTGGTTCCCATCTGAATGCCACTCCTGCCTTGCCAGGTCTCGCCCATCTTCTCTAACTTGGGTGGACATCAAAAGACTCAGGGCTTGGGCTTCTGCTCTGGGGTTTAGATTTGGGTTCCAGCTGCCCTGTGCAGGATGTACTGGTCTTTTCAAGTGCAAACAGGAATTTCCTGAGTGTATGCTGTGATGAGTGGGGGATGCCGCTGCAGCCAGCCATGCTCCCCTCCCAGACTCCCAATCTCTCACCTGTGCTCCCCTGCCAGACACCTCAGCTCTCACCAGTGGCTTTTGTTCACAGCACCTCACATCCCTTATTCAGTGCTGTCCCCTGTTCTACCAGCCTTGGGCCATGCCTGGCATACATTAAAGTCACGTGAGTTTCCCTTGGGTCAGTCCTACTGTGTCTGGACTGCCCTCTCTCCACTTCTGGCCCCACTTTCCTAGGCTAGTGCAAAGAGATCTCAGGGGCTTTGGTGGGCACAGTTGGGTTCGGTCTGCAGTCTTCCCCTATGTAAGTCTTGCCAAGCCTCATCACCTCAGGGAGGGCAAGGCCACTGTGAGGGACAGGCCAGCTGGAGACCCTAGAAGTGCTAGGTCAGAGCAACATCCCAGAGATGGAGAAGTTTGGGCAGCCAGCCGTGTTGGAGGGAGAAAAGGAGAGCTTTGGGTAACGTGGGGACATGGCTCTTTAGATCTCTGTGCCATGCTGGTTGCCTGGGGCCTTCACCGTTTTCCCACATTCTCTGTGGCACTAGGACGGCTGCCTGACTGCGTGCGAAGCTGCTCCGGGCTAAGACTACTTCTGGTAGAGAAGCCAAGAGCTCTGGAGTTCAAGGAGGAGATGGTCCAAGGATGGTAGTGCCTGTTTACCACAGCTAGAGGTCAGCAGCAGGGAGCAGTCTCTCCCTCCCAGCCCTCCAAACAGCTGCAGGCCCAGAGACCTTCAGGGTGGGTTCTGGTCTCTCCTTTTCTTCTAAAGTCACACTGGGGCCCAGGCGCTGCTGTGCTGCCCTGGTAGTTCAGGCAATGCCGGGGTATAACACTTAAGTCTGAATGCAGTGGGCATGTGGGCAGGGATGCCAGGCATGGAGAACATGAGCAGCATGCAGCAGGTCCGGCCTGCCCGACAGCACAAGCCTTAGAGCCTGGGGCCCCAGTAGTAAGCTCTCGTCCTGCCAAGGATGAGCTGTGCAGCCTGAGTGCAAGCCTTAACCCTCTGAACGTGGCCCTTTGACCTCTGAATGAAGTTAACAGTGTCACTCCTCAGCACTGGGTGACAGTTGAGATGAGATGTCTAGAGGCGCCGGGGGCTCTGCGAATGCCCATACACGGTGTCGGAGAAGCAGGAATAGTTTTCCCTCTATGCTCAAAGTCGAAGGTTTACTCTAAGCCCCACACTAGTGCGTCCCCACTTGCTGCCCCAAACCTCTCGTCTGACAGCACAAGGTGTGTATTAACATTGTGACCAAGACCAGTGTCCCTGGAGGCCACCAGCAGCCCCTCTGGGGTAAGTGCTCCCAGCTCCTCCCTGTGTTTGCATTCTACCCTGACTTCTGTGCCTCAGACAAGCCACTTCGTCCCCCTCAGCCCTGTGATTGACTGGCAGGCCTAATCTAATTCCATTCTTTCCCCTTGAGCAGGAGGGCAGCTGTCTGCAGGGCCGTGGGACGAGGTCTGCCCGGCAGATGTGGCTGGGGAAGCCGCACATGTGCTGCCTTTGGCATTCCGCCCTAAAGAGCTTCCCACTGATTATTTTTAAAAACTTTTACTCCATGAAAAATGTAAATAAGTTTGTAATAACAGATGTTCTTTTATGAGAATTACTTTTATGCTTCAATTAAGAATTTCCCAATAGCCATATGAAAGAGCGTGAAATTATTACCTCCAATAAAGGTTCTACGGCCCTGCTCTTCAGAAGCACCTTTCATCAGGGCAGATCAAAGTGCATCTGAAGCATTAATTAACCAAGCCTCAGAACCATCTGTGAAGAAGGGTAGACCCCATGGCCTCGCTTATTAAGGAAGGCCCAGAACAGAGAGACTGATTCATTTACCAGAGGTCACACAGCACAGCAACATAATGCCAAAGGACAGACCTTCTATGGGATGCAGGAGCACTAAAGATGGCTCTCAGCTCTGACCCAGAAGCCCTGTTAAAATGGTCTTGAATCTACTTTGGGCGGGGCCCTAGTACCTACACCACATCCAGTTCTATGGCACAAGCAGACACTTGTCTATGCAGATGCTTCCACAGCAAGAGGAAAGGGCACTGGGGAGGTTCAACTGTCTCGTGTTCATGGCACAGGGTAGGGGCTTATGCCATAGCCAGTCTGGTCTCAAAACCGTAGCCATCCTCCTGTCCCAGTCTTCCCAGAGCCGGTCTTACGGATCAGCCATCACACACAGATCTCTGGTCGGGGCATGGTGTGGGTAAGAGGTCAGAGTGGAGACACCCACCCACTTCACTTCTCCAGGGCTTGAAGCTCTCCTGCGCTGCTGGGCTGGGCTCCTGCTATGGTACGGCACCTGTAGAGTGTGCTGGTGAGTGTGAGCAAGCTTTCCTGCCTGCTCAGGAATCCTTCAAGCTTATCTATATATACATGCTTGGGCTAATTTTGGTCTTTCATCTAGATGTCCAAGAAAGACTACGTATGTGAACAACACGGGAGCGAGTGACCACTGGCAAAGGAGCCCCTGGTGTTAAAGACACTGTTGGCTGGGGAGAGAGTGAGAGAGAATCTTCTACAGCTCCTGGCTTGGGAGGGATGGGCTCCCTCTGTCATCACAGTTGGGGTCAGCAACAGCCAGAGACCTGACCATGGTGGAGCCTGAATGTGTGGCCCCTAAAGGGAGCAAGGGCCTCTGTCCTCCATAGTTTGTGTGAGAACAGAAGGCAGTGTTGTGCAAGAGCTTCATTTAGCCCGCAGGCCAGAGACTAATATGGGACAGCCACTCGACACCCTTACCCTGTCCTGTCTTGGATGAAGGAGGGACAGAAGCCTCAAACTGGGATGGGCCTCCTAGAGAAGGCAGGTGCCCTATCTAGACGCACCACCAGCCAGTACAAACACATGGGCAGGGCTTCTTGGGATGTCAGCTGCTGACGGCTAGAGCTTCAGCTCAGCTGAGCTTTCCCAACTGTGGCCAAGGAGATGCTCTCCAGTGTTCTCTGAGGCACAGTGCCCCACTACACAGTGGAGCTGAGAACACTCTCCCTGCAAGAACACCTTCAACAATAGCCTCGAGCTGCTGCACCAGGAATGGTTGTGCCTACTTTTCAGAGTGAGGATCCTTTCTAGGCCATCTATCTGCGAGTTGCAGTCCATTGCTATGATGGAGTCAAGATTTGACTTCAGCTGAGCTCAGCGTTGCCCAAGAGAGACCCGAGGAATGGTCTACGGCTAGGCCTGACCTCTACACTCAGTGGCAGGCCTATACTGTTCTGGTCCTGTCTGATTTCAAAGGTGGGTCTCCTAAGTGCACCCAGGGTATGTGACAGGCAGGAAGGAGCTGGGGCAGGGCCAGCCCTAAGCACTCACTCAGCCCCATCTTGTATACAGACCTCAGCCACAGGCCTTTGGTTCACCTACAGCCGTGGAATGGGAGGTAAAGCATTCTAGGGAGTAAAAGCCAAAGGGACTGAAGGCAATTATGGTTTGAGCAAAAATGGCCTCCACGGGCACAGAGAGTGACACTATTAGGAGGCATGGCCTTGTTTGGAGGAAATGTCACCTTGGGAGGGCTTTCCAGTTTCAGAAGCTCAAGCTAGGCCCAGTGACTCACTCTATGTTCTTGCTGCCTGCCAGTCCAGAGGTGCAACTCCAGCACCATGTCCACCTGCATGTCACCATGCCTCCCACTATGCTGATAATGGACTAAACCTCTGACACTGTAAGGCGTCCCTAGTTAAATGTTTTCCTGTGTAAGAGCATGGTCATGGAGACTCTTTATAGCAATAGCTAAGCCTAGCTAAGACAGAGTTGATACACGGACTGGGGCACCTCTGTGATCAGCCTGACCATGTGGCTTCTTGTTGGCGGAATGGGGACTTTGGATTAGAAAAGCAGCTGAACGCTTTAAGTGGGGCTTACTGGGCCATTTAGCAGGAATATGGAAGGCAGTGGCACTGAGGGTGATGTGAACTGTGGGGCTAGGCTCAAGAGGGTCCAGGAGAAGAACGCTAGTCTACAGCTTAGAGACCACTCTTGTGATATCTTGGTGAATGAAGAATGAAGCTGGTTCCTACCCTTGGCCAAAAACTCTGCCTAGGGCTAAATTCAAGAATTATGTATTGACAGCTTTGGGAGAGGAGATTCCCAGACAACCTAGAACTGACTGTGTTGTGTGGCCGTCAGTGGCCAGTCTTATGCAGCTCTGTAATGAAAAGGAGCAAGCAGAGCAAGGGAAGACACCAAATGTCCACTTTGAGGAGAAAGGGGCAGCAGGAAGTGTAAACAGAGTAAAGACAAGCCGGATGCCAAGTGGAATAAAGTGAGCGGTGGCCTCAGAGCAAGGCCCTGTCCTGCTCAGCTGCCAACTTGTGAAAAGGAATGAAAGAAACCCTTAGGGCCAGGCATGGTGGTGCACACCTTTAACCCCAGCGCTCTGAAGGTAGAGGATGGTGGATCACTTGAGTTTGAGGTCAGCCTGTTCTACAGAGGGAGTTCCAGGAGAACCAAGCTTAGACAGTGAAGGAGACCATCAAAAATCAGAAAGCTGATAAAAATATTCTTGAACAAGGGGCCATAGTTCAGCCCCAACAGCAGCAGAACTTGGCAGGGTTGACCACGTAGTTCTGGCTTTAGAGTCAAGGATACAAGAAGGGGGTTATGGAATTTCCCTCTGTGGAAAGGAAAGCTGCTGAGGCCAGATGTGTGTCAGGGGTGTCCCTGCATGGTGGGACAGAGAGGCCACTGTGTGAAGCCTGCATGGCCTTGTTGACCCTGAAATGTTGGAGATGCCTTTTGATTTTGCTTTTACAAGGGATTACATTTAAGAGAGTGCATGACTCTGAGAAGAGGTTTTGTACTTTTAAATGGGGTTCAGATTGATAGACTGTGGAAACTTTTGAAGTTGGATTGAGTATTTCTATATTATAATATGGCTACAAGCCTATGGGAGTCAGGAAGTAAACTATGGTAGTTTGAATAAAAATGGCTGTCATAGGCCCCATAGGGAGCGTTAGTATTAGGTGGTATGACCTTGCTGGAGTGGGTGTGGCTTTACAGGAGAAAGTATGTCACTGGGGGTGGGTTTTGTGGTCTCAGATGCTCAAGCCAGACCCAGTGTCACACTCTCTCCCTGCTGCCTGTCTATTCAGATGCAGAACTCTCAGCACCATGTCCACCTGCCTGCCACCACTCTTGCTGCCATGATGATAAAGGGCTGAACCTCTGAACTGTCAGCCAGCCCCAGCTAAATGTTGTTCTTTATAAGAGTTGCCTTGATCATGGAGTCTCTTCACAGCAATAGAAACCCTGGCTTAGACAAGGACCCTGCACAAAGATTTGTAGGGTACCTAGGGTTCTTTTACCATTTCCGCATTCCCACTCCGGTTTGAACCCACCTGAGTTTTAGTGACCCTTCAAGATCCTCTGTCATCTGTCTGTCTGTAGACCCCTGTTGTAACACTTGCTATCACAAAGGTTTAGACATTTCTGACTTTTCATCAGCCTTCTATATTCTTTTAATGATTTTTAAAAATGTACATGTATGTATATATATATATTATGATATAATATATGTATTATATATAATATATATATCTGTGTATGCTGCCTGTTTATAGGTGCTTGAGGAGGCCAAGAGCACATTATCTGGAGCTTGAGTTACAGACAGTTAGTTGTAAGGCACGCAAGGTGGATGCTGGGAACTCTGGAAGGGCAGGAGGTGCTCATAGCTGAGCCAACTTTGCAGCCAGAGCATACCACTGTTTACCTTTGCATTCTGTACTTCTGGCAGAAGCAAGGTTTGGAGGCAGCCTCAGCATCAAGTGACAGCTCTATATTTGGAGCCACAACTGCAGAAACACACCCATGGCTGACATGGCTGCTGCACCCCTGCGCCCATACCTGCCGCTGCCAATGGATGGGAAGGCGATGGATTTCAGCTTTCTGTCATCAGCTAGAGCCAAGCAGTTTTTCACCGTCTTTTCTAGAAGTTCTTCACATTTGTCCGCACCCCAGACCGGACTATTACAGTGGATCACAAACTTGGCAGGCAGGCCATGGCCTGCACTAACAGCAGCTAGAAGGAACAAGAAGCAGCACACGTCACGTCATGAGAGGCCAAGCCCACACCTGCTCTTCTGCTCTCGAGTGACCACAGAAGCATGGTGAGGTACCTGCGAGTGGGCCTTACACACCAGCTCCACTGAATGCTGCTCTGTACCTGGGACGGACCTCTGACACACAGGTCAAGGCAGCCTGGCAGTGTGACCCGATCCTGCCCACAATGACAAAACAGGGCAGCCTCTCTAGAGAGCAAATCTTCTCTTTCTTGCAGAATCGGCCAGTTCCGGCCACACATCTCCATGGCTGTCCGCTTCTCTAAGGGCAGGGCCTCAGCCCTCTCACAGCCTGCCCGCCAACTCCCGGGAGCACGGCTGAGGAGAGTACTACAGGAACCGCTCTAGGAAGGCGTTCAAGCTCTTGGTTTGCTAGTGTGTCAGAACCTGGTTTTTCTTTGTTTGTTGGTTGGTTGGTTGGTTTGTTTGTTTAAATATTTGGCACTACCCCAGCAGTATCTAAGGCTGACAGCACCATCAACAGTTGCAGGATGGTGCCCACCAAGTTCACATGCTTTGGGCTAAAGGGCTGACATGACCCTGTGGTGAAAGGGATGGAATAAAACCCATTAACAGACCGACTCTGGGCAGGTACACACTGGCTCTCCTGACACGTTCCAACTGCTGTAAGCCAGGTGTAACCCCAGCACCTGGACTCAGAAGTTTGAGACTTAGTTAACAACAAAAATCTAAAATAGCTTAGAATCAAGAACAAAAAATGTTATTAAAACTAGCAAGAATAGTCTGAGCCATTCAAAGGGCCTTCCCATGGTCATAGCTCTGGTAGAACCAGGCCGCCTCCCCCATCAGACTGGATCATGTGGTGGACTGGTGGCTGCGCAGCGGGTGCGTGGGGAGGGGCGGCCAGTAGCCCCTGTTGGAGAGTTATCTTTCTCTGTATCCACCTTACACAAGGCAGGCCGTGGGTGGGACTTCCCAAAAGAGCTTTCTCATTGGTGTTCTGCCTACTGTACCCCTTATAGGAAAACAGAAGAGTCATGGCACCAGTCAAAATTCACATCTCATTACTACAGGTTCCCGATAAGCCCAGGATGCAAGTAACATTTCATCACTGGGTGAGGCCGGCTTTGTTTATTTCCTGATAGGACCTGTGTAGACATCATATGCAATTATTAATGTCCACATTTAGTCAAGATCTACTTTTAAAACCGAAGGCCTTAACCAATCAGCCATACTGGATTGCAGAGTAAGAAAGGAAAAAGCAGATATGTCTGAAATGAGGAGGGGTGGGGATCCGTCTTCAAGAACGCTAACCACCACAATCCCCAAACTTGAGCCCGACTTCCAGGTTTCAGCTGGTCAACCCATGCACATGCCAATCTTGGTCTTCCCTTTCTAACTAGGAATGGAGGTCATGGCACATAAGAAATGGGTATTTATGTTTCCCATTAACAGTACAGCTGGCTGAAGAAGATGGCTCGCCAGCAGGCTCGTAGGCAGGTGGCTCACCCTCTCCCTCAATTGCTCCCGGCTCTCAGACCTGTCAAACTCTGTCTGCTTCTGTGAATCCTTTGAATTTGAGATTGGGACACCAGGCAGACAGGAGCTACTAAATAACTTTAAGATGTGAAGGCAGTTGTCATGAGCCTTTAGCTCTGCTGTCTATGTGTGGGCTGTGTTCTGAGTGGTCAAGCTCACAGGTCTTCTACCTTGCCGACAGTGGCACCCTCAACGCTCAGCTCCTCCCAAGCACCGTGCATGCCACACCAGTGAGCATCCTCCCCTCCTTACCTCCAGCTACCTCCAAGGGTCCATTCTTCTTCCGAAGTTCCAGAACAGCTTCTACAAACTCCTTGCCGCCCTTTTTCTCCAGTGTGTTTCCTAGGCAAGGGCAGGGCAGGGTCAGAGTGCTACCCCGTCTGTGGCACACAGACACTCAATATGTCACATGATTACATACTTTACGTGGCCTAAGCAGCTATAGTTTCACAAGACTGCAAAACAGGATCCACGCCTTGACTGGTCAGGGAAGGAAACCCTAGAAAGGATTTATCCTCGGCCCGTGGCCACGAGGTGCTACTGTTCTTTCTGGCTCCTTTTGCTGCCCCCACTCTGGGTGTATGGAATTCTGGTGAGGATACCAGAGATATGAAGGAGGCATCTGTCCTCGACAGACGTGTCTGGCCTGCATGTTTCCATGGGCACGAGAAACCAGGTGGCATTCGCTTCCAATGAGCCCGCCGAGGTTTCGTATCTGGGGAGATGCCCCAAATAAGGAGGTCTGTGAAGAACACACACTCCTCCTACCAGGCAGTTGGCACCCCAGAGGGAGGCCAAGGACAAAGTGTTCCCTCCCGTTTGGCCACCTTTGGGTCAGCACTACATGCTTAGTTCCTGTTTTGCAGCTTTGGTGTCATATGTGAATTAAATAAAAGAAAAAAAGAAAAATGGATTCAGACAATATTCTCTTAATTACATTCATGATTCAGAATTGTTTTAGGGAAAGGAGAGAAACATCAGAAGCAGAGTTTAAAGAGGAACTGGTATTGCACAAAGCTTGGGATAGGGTGGCTGGCTGCTTAGGACTTGATTTTTAAAAGGCCTCTCTGAGACCAGGAGACCTGCTATGAAAGCCAAGCTGAGAAGCACCTTTGAGGACTCTGGGCTTCACAGCTCACGTGGGCCACGAATGGTAGTCTAGCTGTGGCAAGAGCAGCGTGTCACACTCGGCCAGAACAGGGTTCTATTCTTCTTTAAGCTCTGGTTCCTCAGTTCTGTGAATTTTTAAAAATCCTTTTCCTCGAAAAGGATGAAATAATCCTTATGATTCACCATTTGTCTTGGAAAGTCTTAAGTGTGCCTGGGTTGGTCAAGGTCTATTGGGATGTACCAGCCCAGATCAGAACTGTCTTAGCAAAACCTGTCTCAAGTGCATGCATGTTCCTTGGAGGTGAACTAACCCCAAGAAGTGTCTGGAAGCAAAGGGCAATCCTCTGGGCACTGTCACAGATAAGATGGAGCCACCACTGTCACTGTAGGAGTATGGTGAGCAGTCCCCTGCCCCGGAGCTAAGCAAGGCCCCGCCGGGCCTTGGGTCCCTGCAGTGGGATCCTCTGTCCACAGCAGCTCTGCATGCTTTTGCACTTTTACGTCCTTGACAGCAGCATGAGCTTTCTATGCTGGGTGTCCCCAAGTCACTTCAAAGGCTGTCACCTGCTGCTACTGAATGTTTGTACAAACTTCGGCACTGAGTGGCAGCCCAATGTGCCATGTTTCTCGGGGACGCTCTGGGCCTCAAGGGCCCCACTCACCCTCAGACATGGGTATGGCCCAGATGTGAGACCTTGATAGAGGTTCATTTGAAATATCCATGCAGCCGAGGAAACAGATTGTGGGGTCCAAACCAACTAGTTCATTAGTCTAGCCTTCCCTTTAACCTGTCTGAAGAGGGGATGGATATTCCATTGCCTATGGCTCACATTCTCTGTCAAATCTACTCTTAGGTGAGAACTGGGCAACTTGAAAAAGTCAGTACTTCGCTTACAGAGATCACTCGCTCCCTCTTGAGATATAAAGCATTCGCTAAGAAAATAGGCTGCTTTATAATTAAAGGTATTTTAGCTTAGGAAGAGTGTTTACTTTAAAATTTTTACTTATAATTAAATATTGCTTTAATGAGAAGTGAAACTGCAAGCTAAGGATACACTTAATGCATTTCTCAAACTTAGAAACTGAACCCTAGGTCGCAGGCAATCAACCCAGTCAGGACTCCACTCCTACACACACATGTATGCACATGTTCATGTAGACACACATGTACTTTTTAACAAGAAACAGGCCCGTTTTCAACCATGTTGTCAACACTCTTAATATAAGGCTCTTGCTTTTTAGGCTCAACTTCAGGGTTAATCATAAAGCAATCGGCTGATTCGCCCCCAAGCATAAACATGTGTTACTCCCAGGAGAACAAGAACATTATTTCATGCTCAGAAAGCAGGCATTAAGTATCAGTGTTCAAAATAGCCTAAGCAAAAATTTAGGCTTGGACAAACGTCAGGCTCAGCCTGTGGTCTATTTCACTGTTAGAAAGAACTGTTGATGGGCAGAAGTTAATCACTGGGCTAGGCATTCCTGCACTCGGATCCCTTCTTCCAGCAGTCAGGACTCAGGAATTCACACCGAAAATGCAAAATGCAGCCAGTTCTCCCTAGCCTCCTCTTTCCCCTTCTCTCACATCAAAGTGGGAGCTGGAGCCAATCGAGGCCATACATGAATCTGGATTCTTACTGTTTTGGGATTGTACAGGTTTCTAAGGTCAGTACTAGTTTGGACTGGATCTCCAGGCAGAGAAAGCAGAGGTGGGCTTTGGAAGACTGGGTTCTCACCTGGTGCAGTCTTTCCTCCTCCTGAGGTTTCTAGTTGTGGCTCAGATGTGGGGGATGTCCCTGTCCCCACTCTGTGGCCCACACTGATTATGAGCCACAAAAGACAGCAATCTCTATGTGCGGACCACAGCTTGCTCATGCCTTAGCTGGCTGTCACCCTGTCTCAAAACTCCTCTCTCTTCCCATACAGCCAGCTCTGCAGCTCCCTGGGCCTGATTGAGACTCTTTGCCCGGGGAGCTTCCCAGATGGCCCTCCATCCACTGTCAGCCCTGGATGACAGCTGAGCCCCAGTCGTGCACACCGCATAGGCAGGCCCCAGCCAGGCTGTTCACTTACTTCTTTCCCATCTTTCCTTAAGCTACCTTCTTAGGAGGGGATTGATTGCCTGCAGCCTGGTTTCATTCTGGCACAGGAAGGACACTTAGCAACTGCACACTTCCCATCATGTCTGAAATCCAAAATGCTCAGGAGTCATCAGCCCACATCACAGTGTCGGAGGCTCTGGCGGTGACACTGAGCCACACTGGGCATTAGGCCTAAGCGATCTGTATGGGGAGCCCAGGACTCAGGCAAGGCTTTCTGCAGGCTCCTCACTTCATCCTGTAGGAATACAGGATTGGGAGCTGGCTAGGAGTGTCATTGGTCTCTCCGGAACACTGGTCAGGCCCAGCACGTCTATGTCAAGTCACAGACGAACCCAACAGTGAGGCTAACAGCAGCATGGCCAAGGATTAGACAACAAGGTGCACTGCCCATTCTTAACACAAGCCTCATTACCAAGTAGAGAAACTGAGGCACGGAGGAATTACACATCTTGGCTAGGTCCAATAGCCAGTAGATAGTGAGGCTAGGATTCAGGTCCCTCCTAGCCAGGGAATGCCTCCTCGTGACATAACCCTTCAGGGTAGTGCTGAGTACTGAACCCACCACACAGTGGATCTCCAACTCCAGGACTCAGCATCCTGCTTGTGCATACCTCAGCCACACAGAGCTGCTGAGCACATTGGACCCACAGAGGGCACCAGCTGCCGGGGAGACCCAAGTGTTTCCTGAATCTTGGACAGTGTTTCTCAAGTGCTGTCCAGGGATAGCTTATAAAATAAACACCTACAATCTGACCGAAACCTCAAGTATGGGAATACATTTAGAAAAGGTATCCCTTATATGTGTCTGAGCCGTGAGGCCAGTCGCAAAAATGGACATGCCTCTGACATGGGAAAGCTGGGTGACCACAGAGCCTGTAACTGACACCTTGGGGAACCCAGTCTGCAACAAAGCCACACCTCACGAGGCAGAGAAAGAAATATGTGGCTGCTGAGCCAGTTTCCAAACCAGAAGTGCCTGAGGGGCCGCTGCATGAAGCACAGGGCTGACAGCCAGCTGTACCTCTCCAGTTCACAACCCAGGGATGAAGGTCCCAGGAAGGTCAGGACGGCTGGAAGTGTGAAATGAATGCAGCCTGCGTAGCTGTCAAAGGATCAAGCTGTCTGCGCGGCCGACTGAGCATGCACACACACACTCGGCAGCACCCAGCTCGCATTACCTACTTCACCACCGATGTAGAAGTCAGTGTTTGTCGGGTGAACGACAGCATCACTGTCGATCGAGGCAATGTCAGCCTGAACAACTTGCAACTATAACAGGTAAACAGATGTACATCAACTGTGTTGGACCGAGACCCACGCACAGGCACATTTACTAAGGCCCCAATGGCAGGGCTGGCCTACCTGGTCGATTCCAACATATGAGCCCAAGGGGCAATCAGTCCACGCAGTGTGCGCACATGTGGATGGGGGTGAGGACAGGAGGAGGAATATCAAATGTGACATGTTTAAATTAAACATTTGAAGGACAAGTCCAAAAAAAGAGAAACACACATATGAGATCATTTGCAAAGATTAAAAGAAATAAAACCACGAATGCCCCGCTTCACCCTGCAGAAGACTGTCCAACACTGGCACCCAGCTGAGCAGGCTACAAAACGTGCCACCTGCTCTGAAGAACGTGGGCCATCAGGCAACCGCAACAATGAGTTTCTCCATTCGTCTGCCGCAGGTTTGGTTTCTATTGCCTTTGTTTCCCCTTAAATGACAGCCCAAGAAACCAGCACAGAGAGATGCACAGGGCGTATGATTTCCATGAATGGGTGGAAGGCTTTCTCCAGGCTTTTCTCTTTTCCACACTTTGGACAGAACTGCCGCCATTAATAGCCTCTGTCCTCTGCTTTACAGATGACGGGTGTCTGGTTAAAGCAGGTGGGAAACAAATCTCAACCAAGGACTTCTGAGCTCCGGTCTGTTTCCAGCACGCTTCTGTAGCCCGTCTGTGTGGGTAGGAGTGGGCTCCTAGAGGAGAATCCCACCCTTGTTAGGACAAAAGCAGCTGCAGTCGGGGGCAGAAGGCACGCAGAATATACTGTGGTCGGGGTTTAAGACGGTACTGCCCCCAGAGGCAAGCCTGTGTGCCCTGGCAAGGCTGTGTCCCACAGGGTCACGTGTGCCTTCAGCTGACGGCTCCTCTTGTGAAATGATGAACCCACAGAGGTGGGACACCTGAGGGCCTGTTAGCCTGTGACAGCTCCAGTCACACGGTGCGCACAGGCGGTGGCGGTTGTTACACACCACATGATTAGGAGAGGTGGAGGGACAGGAGCTGGTAAACGATGAAAAAGGTACAGCTCCATGCTATGAAACTCAGCTCACTTCCCTTCATACACTTGGAGTGCTGTCCTAACCAAAGGGTAAATGGAGAAACTGTTGTTTTGTTGTTACCTGAGTTTTTCAGCTTAAAAAGAAATAAAGAAAAAGGAAAAGAAAAGAAAAAAAAAAAACAACACACATTTTAAAATCCCTCCCAAGAAACCAGCAGTCAGTCTGATCATTATGGAAGAGAATTTAGATGGTGAAGTGTCTGCAACACAGGGGAAGGAGCCAATCACACTCAATGAGACATAAGAGACCATCTCCATTTGGAGTGGTCTAGAGTGAGTCAATGTTCAAGGTCTACAATCAAATGCCAATCGAGGACTGGAGGTCTGCCTTGACCATGCTTAAGTCTAAGCAGAGAGCCTAAATTCTGGGTTCCATAGATTCTCATCTGACAGCTGGTGGTGCCAAACCCCATCCCCAATTACCTAGGTCATCTTTAAGGTCAATGTCAGCATTGGTAGGATTGATTATGGCCTCCACCTCAAAGCCGGCTAAATTACTGATTTCACTGTGAATAAGGTTCAGCTGAAAAGAAAAGCACGAGGTGGGAATAACAGGAGAGCCGGCAAGTTGCCGAGGGTGAGCCCTGGGCGTGGGCGTGGGCGAGGCAGCGGACGGGACACTCGCAGTGCACTGGCCATGGAAGGAAACTGGGAGCCGATGGCCAATGTGGGATTACTTCAAACAGAAGACCCCGTGCCGCAGGGTGCTGAGGGGAGGGAAGCAAGCTAGGCAGGCATTTGGAACCTGCAGATGTTGCTTAGGGTGAAAGGGAGGCACAAGCCACGCCAGCCTCTCTCCTTTAGAGGACCTCGTGATGATGGGACCCAGAAGCCAGGTGCTCAGTGTAGGTGGGGAAGGGGCCCTAGAGCAATAGAGAAATCCTAGCTGGCTGTGTGGACACCTGCAAAGTGCCACTGCTCTGCAAGTGTGTGTAGCTCTAAGACTGCTCTCACTGATGTAGCTGCTGGCTGACCCTCCTTGCTCCCATCTTGATCAGGAGTAGCAAAGACCAAGAATGGCCTGTTGCTGAAACAATTAACTTTATACGTCCACTACTCACAGTGCTGGAGTTCTGGTGAGCCCGGGAGAAACCCAAGCAGTCCTCCAGGAACACAATGTGTCTTTTTAAGAGGATTTTCACCTCACCAGTCAGGTTGTACTGAGGCTCACTGATGGCTGGATTGCAGATACCTTGAGTTGTGTCCGCCCAATCAACTGGGTCTTTCTGAAGAGCCACTGACCTTTCTCCACCTGTTGCTCTGTTGCCCTGGCAAGACTTGGTCACTAACGAGGAGCAGTGGGTGCTGGATTCTGCTGTCCTGGCCCTGCCTGCTCCCTCTTCTCTTTAGGTCCAGGTGTGGCTAGATTTGCACGTTCACAATCTCTGTCCTGTCATCAAATTGTTCCTCCTTCTGTGACATCAATTGTGCCGTAAGCGGCCCACAGACCCACTAAGTCCTAGGCCTGAGCCTCCAGGGTCACCAGGACTGAGCCCTTGTCCTGGCATCCACCCCGGGGGAGAGTGGTGGGATACGGGACAGCTCCTGGCAACTAAGCCCCAAGATGCTGAACTTTGGAGGCCATTTTGGGATAAAGAAAAAAATGGTAAACTATATGCAAGAGAAATGCACCCCTAAACGTCTGATCCTTAAAAGCTGCTAGATTTTCAAAGTCTAAAGGTCCTTTAGACTAAGAGTCCTTCCTTGGGGAATGCAGTGTAGAAATGAATGTGGTCATTTGACCAAGGCTGGATTTCTGCACATGGGCTTCCTCCTCCTTAGTGCCCGATGGTGATTGGGAGCTTCTCACATGCCTGATAGGTTTCTTCATTGAGCTGCAGATCAGGGCTCCTGATCCTAGTGGCAGGTGCACTGGGGAGCACAGGCCCTGGCTGTGCCTTCCAGCTGGGAAGAGGGCAAGGTGGGTTCCCAAGGAAATGCTGTTCGTAAAAAAATATTCTATGTCCCCACCAGAAAAACAAACAAGAAACTCACATTCTGTGGAAAGGCAAGAGGTTGGTGAGGGAGGGAGGCAGAGGAGAAAGTGGAGAAGAGAGCCTCTGGCTGTGTGGCATGGCAGAGCACACATCTAAGCATCTATAAGATGATACACTGAAAAGTCGTGCAGGTTCAACCCTTCAGACCCTTTCTAATTGCACGGGCACGTCTGGGATTTGTATTCACTGGTTCTGATTCCACCAGCCAGGAAGCATCCTCCGACGCTCAGTGGACTGTGACACCTCTATCCAGGGGAATGGGCTCTCTGGGGAAACTGAAGTATCCTGCCTTTGCTGGAGGCAGGACGAAACTGCCAACAGAGCTCGGCTCCCTGGAGAACGCCTCGTCCTTCCTGGCCATCCCAGCATTCCGTCTGGCCACCAGTGGCGAGCATCTTGGCAGTAAGGACCATGGCACCTCAGGAGGCCTGCTGCTTATTAGCACTGGTATAGTTCAGCCAATGGAGGGCTGTCAGTCTCTCTCACCCTCACCTAAGCATGAGGCTAATATTGGATTGTCCATCATGCTTGTACACTAATGTTCAGAACACGGCACTGGGCTGGCTGTAAGTCTGTGCTGGTCTTATAGAGTATACACAAGTATGGAAAGATTAAGAATCCTCTGGTCTACAGAGTGTGTGACAGAGACTAGTGGGGAGAGAACTGGGTCGGTCTCTGTAAAGAACAATGGGTGGTTAACTCGGCTAGGGCGGGCTGAACCAATGGCAAAGGTCAGCAGTGAGGTAACTATCAGACAAGAGAAGAAAACCCCTGGCCACAGGCGCATGGGCCGCGTGGCCACAGCCTTTCAAAGGACACGTCTAGTAATCCACAAGTGAACCGCCAGGTCCTGGGCCAAAACAGAAGTCAGGGTGTCGGTCGCCTCTCAGCCAAACGCACAGCATATGGCAGAGGAGAGGGACTTGAATCACAAATCAGACTGCCAAAAATTGTGAAAATTCCCAATAGTCTGATTTTCTGGGAAGGATAAAGATCATTAGTGGTTTCAGTGTTTGAGTACAGTAATTACATCTTTGTCATCTTGTGGGAAGATTAAAAACTTCAGTTTTATGCCACAGCATGGGAACTTTAGTGCGACTATGAATCCTGTTGGCTGCTGCAGGAACACAGTACCAGGGCATCGCCAGTAAGAGAGTGAGAGTGTGTCCCTTTGGCTACAGTTGGAAGAAAGGGACACAGCCCAGAAAATTGCAAGGTCCCTTCCCCCACCAGCAACTGACCACCCTGAACTCACCCCTGTGGTGGCCTGTCTTTGACACCTGCTATACTCAGGCCACCTAGGGTGGTCATGTCCTATTTAGCAATGAACACCAAATACCATTAGATGCAACTCTTGAGCTGCAGTGAACATCTCTCTCTCTCTCTCTCTCTCTCTCTCTCTCTCTCTCTCTCTCTCTCTCTCTCTCTCTCTCAAAGTGGGACTAAAGGAGACAGACAGACGCCAGGCTCAGTGACTGGGCCCTAAACAGGCTGGCATTCCAGCAGCTTGAAGCCAGTCCAGCCTTACTGGGGTGGGGGAGGGGGGCCTGGAGGTGGGAGAGTATCTGGCACCGATGGCAAGAGGCAAGTGGCCTGGTTCTACTACCTTGACCTGACACCATTGGCTAAAGGAAATAGCACAATCCCTTTTAAAATCAGGATAGAAATTAAAATTTAAGACATGTGAGTGATTAAAGATTTTCTTAATGGTACGTTGGGCCTACTTATAACTGTCAAACTCTGGTGCCATTCATGACATTGAAGAGGGATGCCTGGGCTGGCCTCACTCTCCTGTGTAACTCACATCAAGTGCGATTCTTTTCCTGGCCTCAAAGTCCACTTCCCTGCTAAAGGGAATGGGAAAGGGGATTTCCATCAACAGAGCTCTTCCTAGACACTTCATGAGGACCACCTTCCCTAGGGCACAGCAGGCCACTCCTGTCTTCACATCTGTGCTGGGCTCTGCCTATGCCTATGCTAGATGTTCCTAGTGCAAATTTTCCCAGAGCCTTCAGCCAACATATGGTAGGCTTCTGGCCAAACAGTGCCCCAGAAAGACAAGGCTATCCAGAAGCTGCCCGAGGCCAGGATGTCACCACGCAGTATGACTACATTCCCTGTGCTAGTTCAGAAGCTGGGCAGCAATTTGTATGGAGGAATAGGGTTGATAGCTCCCTCTCTTTTGCCAACTTCCTACCCTCAAAAGTGGCATGGGTCAGAGGGAATCAATCCCCTGGTACCATGATCCTGATCATTTGAGAGGTCTGGAGACTCAGTTCTGCCCTCTCTAACCTGTTTTCCCAACTGCTTCAAATATTCTGCCAGGAACCAGACCTTCACTGCTGACGGAGACATGGATAGACACACTGCCAGTGGTTTGCTGTTGTTGCTGTGGGGGTTTCTATTTGCTTGTTTTTTAATAAACCATGAGGTTTTAAAGGGCCTAGGAAAAGCCACACATCTCAGTACAACTACAAGGCAAAAAACAATGTGTGTGAACATGGAAATCACAAAGTAATGAGGGGGTTGCCCATGAGACTTCAGTCTGAAATGCATCATTAACAACAACAATTAGAGCCCAGGCTCCTACGCCCAGGGCTGGCCCTCCTGCAAGTAGCTTAGCAACCTGCTCCCAGCTGCAGAGTCACATTTCTCCTCCAGCTTGCTTGCTTATTTAAGGATTGCTTTTGCTGTCAGCCAGGATATGGGGTGCACAGAGCACGGTGCCACAGCCATCCCTTCTAAAGTACACTTTCAGAGATGTTTTCTAAACTCAAACCAAAATTAATGTCCGAGCCAGACTTCCAACATGCCTGTGTGACACTTGCGACCATTTTATGACTGCTGCCCCTCAGCACTACACACTAGACTTGTCTCCTGACCGTCAAAGTCAATAAAGGGCCTGCGAGTGGTGCTTCAGAATCATGCCCTCTGCCTCAGCTCCTTACAAGGGTATCCAGGCTGAGCTGAGCTGATGTAAGGCACTCAGCTACTGTCTTCAGGGATTCTGGGGACCTCTCCTGGGGAGCATGAGTGCCAGCACATCCTGCTGTACACACACTCAGTAGGAAGGGTGGTTTCATCATATCTAATAGACTCAAGTGTTCAGACATCCACGAGTGTGGACAGGCTGCCTTGGGCCGGCGCCCAGTGCCGTTCTCAAGGCTGACCGCTATTCTGGGCTCTAGCTCAGCAAGTCTTCACCAAAGCCCAGATCTCAAACAGCCATGCTATGACCTAGCCTGACACCTTCAACCTGCTCATCAGACCATCTCACATTGTCAGTGTACCAATACTTTTCCCGTTCCTATGGCTTTTGGGACCTTGTAAGCACGGAGGGACAGTTAGCATTAGACCGTTTTTTAATCCCTGAGGTACCCATTCTGCAATCTGAGACCAGGAGGATCCCAGAGGGAGGAACACTGCAGAGAGCTGTGTGCCTAGCTGTGCAGACACAAGCGAGGTATCTTCAGTGGGCTCCAGGCAACAGCCCAGATGTGGACCTGGTCCTGTCTCTTGCTGAAGCAACAGAGCAACAGAAGGTAGTCTTGTCTGTGCTGGCACACGGCCACCCGCAGAGCGTGGTGCTTTCATGTTTGCAGTCAAGTGAATGTGTGTTCTAGCTGAGGCTGGCTCTCGGTGGGGGTTGGGGGTAGGGAGCAGAATCAGGAGAGGCCAGGGTAGAGGAGTCTAGGAGCAGGGTGGGCGAGAGGATGGGCACTAGCTCTCAGCAGGCCTCCCATCCTGGCTACTTGCTTCCTTGGGGAGGGAGCATGGAGGCTAGTCCTAAACAGCAGAGGGTCTCACACATCAGTGGCAACTGAGGCAACATGGCAGGACCTGTGAAAGGCGTGGAAGACTCGGGGTTTGCCTTCAGCGCTGAGAGGAAGTTAAACTTTCAAAGCCCAGACCTTAAGATGACAACTAGAACTGCTGCTTTAGACAGATGCACACAGAACACAGGTAACGGCTACAGGATGTAAACAGCAAAGGTTAGATTCCGGAACATCACCGCAGGAATTGCATCGTGAGAGCCTGAGTGCAATCATTGACACGAGAGGGAGGGCAGGGGACAACGGGCATGAGTGAGCAAGAAAACGGTGATGCAAAAGGACACGGACAGTGAGGATGTAAAAATGATGCAGCTTCTAACCCAACACAGAGCACCTGTAAGCCAACGGATAGGCAGGGCCAGGTTCAGTCCTTCAAGATTACATTACAGAGGACTACAAAATCTGAGACAGTTCCCACCCCTGTTTTAATCAACTCTCATTTCCAGGTCTTAAAAGCCTTTGCATCATTTTTATTCTCAATAAGTGAATCAACTTTTACAAAACCATGGCGTCCTGGCAAAGCTGCATCACTGGGGTGGCTGAAAATATATTGCCCATGGTTAAAACAAACAACTGGCTCGAGGAGTCGCCTGGTGGTTCGGTGACGAAGCCCCTGGTATACCTGTTAGCTGGTCTAAGAACAACCCAGCACCCTGGATCAGATCAGTGCCCACCAGGACCAGCTAGACCCTCCCCTGCACAGCCCACACTATCTGCTGAGCAGCCCATTCCTTCCCAAGACTGAGCTCAAAGGTCCTGGCCCCGAGTGAGTGGGAGCGTCTCGTCTGTGTGGACTCCCCTTCCTGTAACCTGGTAGATCTCCAGACCCCGCTTGTTGATCCTGTCCATTCATCCCTCCCTGAGTCCACTTCCAAAGCCACCCTGGGTTGTTCTGTCCACCCACTGAGCTGAGTGACACCCAGGAATCTCAGCCTCTGCCTTTCCCCCTCCCCGCACCCC
>JADRCD010221931.1:0-25060 GCA_019843815.1 Montemys delectorum | reverse complement strand
GCAAGAGTAAAAGTAAGAGGGTAAGAGAGGCAAGAGAGACAAGAGAGAGAGAGTGAGGAGGGGCCAAGCAGCCCCTTTTATAGTGGGTTGGGCTGCCTTGCTGTTGCCAGGTAACTGTGGGGCGGGGCATACCTGGCTGTAGCCAGGTAACTGTAGGGGTGGAGTCCAGCCAGACTGTAGGGGTGGAGTTGAGGGCTCGTGGTGTCCGGAGCCTAGTGTCTGGGAGCATAGCTCATGGTTCCATCCCTTGTAGAATTTTCTACTGGGTTTCCAGAGTAAGCCTCGCTCAACCAGAACACAAACTGCCTTTCATGGTCCAACATATATGTGCATATGTGTACATGCATATGTATGTACATGTGTGTGTGTCTATGTGTGTGTGCTCTGGCGTGTGTGTGTTTGTGTGTGCGAGTACATGCATGCGTGTTTATGTAAACATGTGTGCCGCGTTAGAGCTGGAAGCACGAGGCTGAAATAAACTAAGGGTTGCACTGGATGATGGTGACTGTTGCAACAGTGAGCTGAGGTCTGGTTTATTTTACCAGGGGTTACCTGGAGGATGGGATAAACATGGAGACGAAGGTAAACCTGGCCTTGTTGTGGATGAATGTTGAAGATGTGCTGAAGAGGAGAGAGAAGCCAGAAGGCGTGCACCTGAGGGGGTGATATTGAGTAGGAAGGAGGCTGAGGCAGCCTGCCTGCACCCTGTGTGGTTAGGAGATCCCACAACACAGCCACCCACACCCATCTCCCCTGGCTGATTCTGCCTCATATCTAAGCATCTTTGGGCAATTCAGCTCCTTCTCACATACCAGATCTGGACAGGCTGTGGATAAACTGCCCATCACCTATGTGGATCTGTGCATACCTCACAGGGTCACCCAGTGGCAGAACAGGTTAAGTTCCTTCCACGGCCCATGACACTGGACAAAGAGGCTGGCCCAGGCCTTGCCGGGAGTCCCCACAGCAATGCAGCTTGAAGCTCTGTTATGCTGGGAGTTTGCTGGGTGCGGTGCCCTCCGTAGCTGCTCCATGTGGATGGAGCCTGGCTGGTGACTTGGCCAGAGTGCTGGGCTTCTAATGGTAAAGGCAGCAGCACTCAGGACACCATCCCCTCCCCCATCTCCGAATACCAAAGTGCTTCATAAAAAGTTATCTCTTCCCAAGTTACTTACGAAGAGAGGACTCATGAAGCAGGTGTTGGGGTAAATCATCAGAAGACAAAAAAACACATGGGAAGCCTGCAGTCTCTGCGGCAATAGCCAGTGCTGCCCAGGGGCTGGCTCGGGGTCTGGCTGGCTCTTCCTCGCTCCTTTGTTCTCACTCAACATAAATGGACACGGCGGCACGCCTTTGTCTCCTCATTGTTTGCTTATCTAGTTTGTGGTTTGTTTAGCCAGTGGCTTTATATGTCGTCCGGTATGGCTTCAAATTCTGCTCTGTATGTGACTCAGTCTCTAGCCTCAGCCTGGAGGTATGTGTATGCGTGTATAGTCTGGCATGTATATGTGCATGGGTATATGTGTATGCATGTGTAGAAATGTGTGAATGTGCATGGCATGTATATATATGTGAATGTGAAGACCCCAGATTGATTTCCCTGGCCTGTTATTGTGGACACTCAGTTGCTTCTTGCCGCAGAGTCATGAGCACAGTGACCTGTGTGTCCATACGCATTTCTTGTGTACGGTGGCCAGATTCTTCTCGGAGGCGTTTTCAGGAGTGAGATTGCGGGCAGGTTGGGCGGGGGCAGGTTGGGTGGGGGCAAGTTGGGTGGGGTCATCTCTCTCACTGATACCACATTTGCCAACCTGTTTTCCAGGTGGCTGGGATCACCCACACCCTCTGTTTGCCGATCACTGATCTTCAAACTATATTGACTTGATAACATCCCCCACCTGGGCCAACACCTGCTGCTGCCCCCACCCCCCACCCCGAGATGCAACCACAGAGAAGCAGGCCAAGGTGACCTGCCCACGTACATCGACGTATGTGGTCCATTTCAAAGGCTGCAGTGGCCGAACATTTGTTTAGTGCTCAGGATAGGCTGGGCACCTGAATCCAGGTTAGCCCAGTTTGATCTATTAAACTAGGAAGCTAGCACTGTCTTCCACACCTAGGATCATTTGGATCTGGAATGTACCCCAAAGGCCAGTGCATTAAGGGCTTGGTCCTCAGGGCAGAGCTATTGGGGGAGCCTGTTAGGGGGACTCTCCAGGCAACTGAGGTGTGGGCTGAAGGGACTAGGACCCCTTGATCACTTTACTACACACTCCTACCATGTGTGCTGCCTGGGCCAAAGCCACAAGTCAGCGAGCATAACTTGAAACCTCCAAACGTTGAGCCAGCCAACCTTTTCTACACAAGCCATTCACCCCTGGCATTTGTTATAGTAACAGCGGCTACACACAATCCCCATTTGCCCAAGCAACTCACCCAAGGCTGTGTGTCTGGGATTTGAACTCTGGTGTCCATCTCCCACCATCCTGGCCCACACTTGTGTCTCCTACAGGGAGACACAATGTACAGTATGAAAGCTTAGTTTTTCTGCTTAGGAGGGGTGGATACCAGCCTTCCCTGGGCCCAGGCTAGGAACCTCCTAGGGGCTTGGAGCCACGCCTCGCCCTGGCGCGCAGCTCAGGGATAGGCTGACTCACAGAAGTCTCAGTACTGATGTGCACATTCTGGACGCACCTCACGTTGACTTGAAGCCTTGAGTGAAACCCACCAGGCTGCATGGAACTCACTTTTCTCTGTTGTCCCTGTGTAGAGCCTCAGACACCCAGTGGCACAAACAGGCTCCTGAATTTGCTGTCTGAGTTCCTGGCTGAAGCTCGACATGAAGAAAAACAAAACAAAACAAAAAAACAACAACAAAAAAAACCTAAAAGACAAACTGTACCTAGTGGGCTGGCAAGCAAGGCCTCTTCTAAACAGCTGCATCCCGAGGCTGTCTGCCTCACAGGCTCAGGTTTTATCTCCTAAAGGGGTGGCACTGTTAGGAGGCGGGGCCCAGCTGCATCAAGCCACCAAGGGCAGACTTGCTGGTTAGATCCTCTTCTGGTTCCTGCTGAGCTGTCTGCTTCCTGGTCCATTGTGATGGGAGCATCCTGGACTACTCATCAGCGTCCTTGAGTTACCTGTCTTCCTGCCATGATGGATCTAAACTCTCAGGAACTGTGAGCTGAATAGTACCACATCTTCCATGTCTGTTGAGTCTTTCAGTTGGTCCAGAAACACGAAACGGATCCTCCTGCCACGTTTCAAGCTCCATGCTGTGCTGAGAGCAGCCTGCTAGGTACCACACAGTGTGTCTTCACCCCGAGGCTCTGTTTCCTTACTGCGTTTTCAGCAAAAGATTTGGCATTTCCGTTCCGCATCCCCTCCTAGCAGGTGGGTGCTCTCTTGGCCCTGAGATCTTGTCCTCACTCGCGGAGTAGGGATTGGTAGCTGCCATCCATCCCATTAACGCTACCTAGAAGTGACTATCGGCGTGTCCATTTTATAGATAAGGGAGCTGGCGTTTGGAGGGACATAGTCCCTGGCAGAAAGCTCATGGTGAGGCATGGATACAAAGCCATATCGGTGGCTTCAAGATGAAACACCTTGCCCCTGCCTCTCAGACCTGTGGGCCTTGGTTGGATGCAGACAAGGGAAGGCGCAGGAAGGAACCACACGACCACCCTCTTGGGACACAGGCCTGTTTAATAATGTATACACCAGGCCTCTTGACCGCTTGACCCCTGCTGAGCCTCGAATGTGGCTCAGATTTTCAACAGGCTCCACAGAGAGAACAAAGTGTCTTTGAGCAAGACATTTTGTTTCTCCTGTCTGCCCTCTTCCCAGCATCCCTCTTTCCTAATTCATGGCCTTTCTCCAGCATTCCAGTGTTTTCTCCGTCTGCAATATTCTCCTCTCTAGAATCTATGTCCCTGTATACGCCTGTATATGCTTGTATATGCTTGGCCCAGGAAGTGGCACTATTTGGAGGTGTGGCCTTGTTGGAGTGGGTGTGGCCTTGTTGGAGGAGGTGTGTCACTGTGGGTGTGGGCTTTAAGACCCTCAGCCTAGCTGCCTGGAAGCCAGTCTTCCACTAGCAGCCTTCAGATGAAGATGTAGAACTCTCAGCTCCTCCTGCACCATGCCTGCCCGGATGCTGCCATGTTCCCACCTTGATGACAATGGACTGAACCTCTGAACCTGTAAGCCAGCCCCAAATCCATGTTGTCATTTATGCCTTGACTTGCCTTGGTCATGGTGTCTGCTCCCAGCAATAAAACCCTAACTAAGACACCCCTCTTCCTCCCTAATGCCTCCTCTTTAGCTTCCTCCTTCCTGGTGACTCTTCCCACTCTCTTGCCCCAGGGGAAGACCTGAACTAATTTCCCTTGCTTTGGCAGTGCCCCTGTGGCCTCTGGGGCCTGTGTGTGAGAGGTGGGTCCTGCAGAATCTCTGGGGTAGAGGACTCCCACCTCCGCCTTCAAGATGTTCTGAACAGCTTACCTGAGATAGTCAACCCCCAAGGCAGTGGAGTGAGAAACTTGCTCCAGACCCCTATTGGTCAATGAGGTGTTGGCCAGAGCTCTCTCCTTGGGCCTCAGTTTCCCTAACTTTAACCTTTCCTGGTGCAGGTGTGCAAAGCAGAGATGGACCAGAAATCCACAGGCTTCATCACGGAGTGGCTTTCTCTGGCTGCTCCTTGTGGTTCCCTGACCCCTCAGGGGTTGTCAGCCTGGCTTCACCTCCCCTTCATGACAGACCTGGCTGACTGTGTTAGGATCAGAGCCTGCTCCACCTGCTCCACTGCTCTCCGCCCCAGCCTCTTGTGGCTTTGTGTCATAGCTGGAAGCTGATGTCAGGGTGCAGTGTGCACAGAGAAGGACTGTACCCTCATTGAGGCTTGGGCCTCAGGCAGGACAGGAGCTTCCTGCCAGCACCCTATCCCCACACAGATGTCCAGGCCCTGTTTTCTCTTCCTTCTGACTTCCAGGGTCCAGACGATGCTTTCTAAGCACAGCCCTGGGAGTTCACCCTTGCTTCAACCAACAAGAGCCCTGTGTGACTGGCTCTGTGATTGTTCCCATTTCATAGATGAGAAAAATGAGGCTGAGCAGCAAAGCAAATCATGATTCCCAGGACCATGGACTATGCCTCCTTTATCTGCTCTCTGCTCTGCCCCGACCGAGCCTGTGCTGGGCAGAGGCAGTTGAGTCCCTAAAGCTCTGAGTGACTTTCTAGGGTAACCAGAATGGCTGAGACTGAGCCACCTCGGACTCTAAGACCCCCAGGTGGGGAGACCTTGCACGTTCACTGCCTTCCTCTGCTCTGCCGTGGAGCCTGGTGACTCTCTGGCATGCTGTTTGCAACTGTGATACAAGCGAATCGTGTCAGAGCCGATAAAGCACACAGAGAGGCAGGCTGGATCAGCTGTGGGCCAGAAACTTGGGCCTGGGATTCTTATTCTGCCCCTAAATCTCTTGCTTTGACCTTTGGCAAATCCAGTTTCCATCTGGGCCTCAGTTTCCCCATCTGTAGGAGGAAAATACTGATATAGATGCGTTTAAGTCTCTTCCCGCTCTGACAGCTTGGGTAGCCTTAAGCCACCCTGAGAAATCCACTGATTCCAGTTCTACCCAGGTGTTTAGCATCCCTTATGAAGTTGGGGATGGGGTGGGGCATGTGGACAGTGAGGAGTGTCTGTGGTGCCTGGAGCCTGACTTCAGGCCTCTGATCAGTCTGGATATGTTTGTAACACACATTTCACAGCACCAATCCTGATATCCAGCAGAGTCCAGGCCCACATGCTAGCTCAGCAGTTCTCAAGCTGTGGGGTCACGACCCCTTTGGGGGTCCAATGACACTTTCACAGGGGTCACATATTACATATTTACGTGACAATCCGTAACAGTAGCAGAATTAAAGTTATGAAGTAGCGATGAACTAATTTTATGGTTGGAGTTGCCACTGCATGAAGAACTGTATTAAGGGGTCACAGCATTGGGAAGCGTGAGAACCACTGACTTAGCTCCTCCTGTCCAAGTCAGGTGTGGGGAACACGACATGGGCCACTCTAGCTGGTCAAGAAAACTGAGGCCCGGGATGCTGGGCTCTGAGCTCTGTCTTAGAATTCTTTCTGTTGCTATAAGAGAACACCTGAGACTGGTGACTGTACAATGAAAAAGATGTTGGTTTAGCTCTAAGTTCTGGGGAGTCTGAGCATGGCAGGGGCAAATGCCAATCTGTGGTGATGGCTGCACTAGCTTTTAGGCCACAGGAATGGAGAGAAGGGAGAGGTCAGACACCCTCATAATGGTCCCCACTCATCGTCAGCTATTAATCCATGCAATAGGACAGGGCTCCAGGACCAAGCCCTGCCTCTTAAAGGACCCACCACCTTTAGCTGCTCTGAGGACTAAGGTTCACACCCAGGCCATATCTAAGCCATAGCTACCACTTGGCCAGCAGGCTCTGGTGTCTGTCCTCATCCCTCTGTGGTTCACTGTGTGACCCAAGACTGCTTTTCTGTGAGGACACCCCTTATTGTGCCCTGCCTGCTGGACAAGGGGCCATAGTCATTCTTGAGGTTAGAAACAGTGTAGTGCAGTTTCTGAGAGGCTCTGCTGTGCTGTCTTGGCTTTTGGAAAAGTCCAGAGTCCAGGTTCCACTTGGACTTGCCACAGGATGGTGGTTAACTGGGGAGGACTGCCACAGGGTGGTGGTTAACTGGGGAGGACTGCCACAGGGTGGTGGGGAGGACTGCCTTTGAAGTACAATGCATCGGGTAGCTTTTTTCCTGACATAATAAGCACAGAACTTCATCAGTGTGACATCATGCTGGGAGTCCCATGTGCAGTGGCTCCAATTGGGATCATTGCCTCTCTCCACAGCACAGTCTCTGGCTGCTCTAAAAGATTTGAGCTTAGGGCATTAGTCTTGCTACATAGCCCAGGCTGACTTAGAACTCAGAATTCCCCTGCCTCAGCCTCCCAAGAGCTGGAACAGCAGGTGTGTGCCATCTGCCCAGCCAGCCCCCAAACACTTTTATTATTCTGAAAATAAAATCCTGCTCTTAGCTATTTGTGCCTCATTCTGTCCTCCCTAGCCCAGGCCACCTCCAATCTCTGCTTCTGTCTCTCTGTGACTGTTTCTTTCTCATTATCTCTGTCTTACTGTCATATCTCTGTCTCCCTGCCTCACTGTCATCTCTCTGTCTGTCTGTCTTACTGTCTCTGTGCATCTCTGTCTTATTCTCTCTGTCTCTCTGTTTCTGCCTCTCTGTCTCTCTGTCTCTTTTTCTCTGTCTCTCTGTCTCCCTGTCTCACTGTCTCACTGTCTCTGTTTCTCTGTCTCCATGTCTCTCTGCCTGTCTCTGTGTCTCTCTGTCTCACTGTCTCTGTGTCTCTCTGTCTGTCTCTCTGTTTCTTTGTCTCACTGTCTCTCTATCTCTGTGTCTCACTGGCATATCTTTCTCTGTCTCACAGTCTCTGTGTTTCTATGTCTCTGTCTGTCTGTCTCTGTGTCTCTCTGTCTCACTGTCTCTGTCTCTCTGTCTGTCTCTGTGTCTCTTTTTCTATTTCTGTCTTCTTGTTTCACTATCTTTCTCCATCTTTGTATTTGTCTACTCTGAATATTTCATATATTGGAATCAATTACCATCATGTCTTTATTATTTTTTAAAGACGGGTCACCTGTAGCCCAGGCTGACTTCAAACTTACTATACAGCAGGAGCTGGTCTTGAGATTTTGGTCCTCCAAGACAGTAGGTATGTGCTAACATTTTTAATTGAGCATCATGTTTTCAAGCTTGGTCTCATTTTTGTATAAATTGCTTCTTCCCTTTTAATGACTGAATAGTACTCCTTTGCGTGGACATACCACATTCCTTTTGTTTACTCAGCAGTCAATGTTCAATATTCATATTGTTAGAAAGGCTCAAATGACAAAGAGGGTTTCACTCAAAAACAAAGGTTCCCCTCTAAAGTGGAAACTTCTGCTTCCTTTGGAGACTCAGGTTATAACGATGTTTTGCTGGGGTAGACAGGCAAAAGAATATTTTGCTAAAGAAGACACATGAAAGGAAATTTTGCTGAAGCAGACACAGGCGAAAGGATGTATTGCTATAGCAGACACATGAAAGGATGTGTGATGTTTAGAAAAAATATAAATATGACCTCACAGATGGTGGGAGTCCGAGCACTGGCTTGCTTCGCCCCACCACAGTATCCTTGGCTGACGCCGTGTATCTATCGGTTCGCCTTGCATTGCGTTGCTGAGCTTTGCTTGTGGTGACTTCATAGACGGAAACCCACCAGAGAACTTCTCATGAGGTTCCCGCAGCTGATTGGTGAGCCTCGTGGTGTCTTCCAGATTGAACCACCTTTGCTGATTCCTGTGTGGTATCTGCTAGTGGACTGGACTGCAGCTGCTGGTTTCATGTGTGGTGTTTGCGAGTCGACCGGACTGAGAACAATAAAGATTGAAGTCACCTCAAAGAACGATTTTCAAACAGGTCCACTTCCCCCATATCCTAATAACCTTTCTTTCCCACTACCTCTGCTGGGTGGTGAGCTAGAGGGGAGGTTGAACACTTAGTGACAGACTACTGTGGTACCTGGATCAAATCGTGACACTAACTGTCCTCCAGACCTCTTGCCTGCAATTCGCCTTTCCCCCTTTCTGAGAAGTGACTGGAGAGGCGGGAGCAGAGTCTATGCTGGCTGGAGACTATGGGCGTGTGTGGTTTTACTTGGGGCTCCTCACCACACTGTGGTCATCTTTCCAGCTCCCTGTTTGGTGGTGGCTGGGGATCTGGGACGACACATCTCAGAAAGCAATTGTAAAGTCTCCTCTTGGGAGATTCTTCTTGCTCTCTCCCTTCTCCATGGAGCTGCAAATGGGGTGCGGTGTGGTTTATGTGCCCTTAGCTCCCATTGCTCTGTTCTTCCTTGACCCCGAGGGCTGCCACTCCTTGGCCCCTTGGCTTTTAAAAATAATCCTCTCTCCTTTTGTCAGTGAGTCTGTTCCCTTCTCAGGACTTGCTGAGATGCTTGCAGACATGGTGTGTGCTGGGGCGGGGGGTGGGGGGTGGGGGGTGGGGGGAGGTGGTGGCATCTTGTGGGCCAGGGAGCTGGGCCAGGGCAGGCCATGTTCTTCAGGGGTTAGATTTCTACATTGATCAGCTTCCCTGTCTCTCTGCCTAAAGAAAACAAGCCCAAATCCAGAGCAGGTGGCCTGCTGGTCCTCTCACCTGAGGACACATGACCGGCTGTCCTTGGGAAGGCAGATGTAGCCAAAGGGCTATAGAATCACTTGTGTGACCCTGTGACCCAGGCTGTCCACTGACTAGTGATGGGACATGGCTGGCTTCAGGGATGTGGAGCTCTGTGGATGCCCAGGGCCTATGTCCAACAGACCTCAAGACTGCTGTGAGGTAGGCTGACCACACCCATTTTCTCCTCTGTCTGGCAGGGTCTTGACGGGCCTGCCCGTGGCTCATAGCTATGACTATATCTTTTGGGGCCTGTCTCATTCTTTCTTGGGAACGCAGTTTTTCCAGTCGCAGGACAGCACGATGGCCACAACGTGGACTGACTGGGGCCATCCTGCCAGCACACCCCGGGGTTTCTCCTCTCAACACCTCAAAAACCCACCCCACGTCTCAGGGTAGTGGCTCATGCTTGTAACGGGGCCCTGGCCAGCAGTGGAAGCCCTGGCAACTTGGAGGCATAATTCCTGGATCCCTTTACACCAGTGGTCCTCAATCTTCCTAATGCTGTGACCCCCCCAACCCACCCCCTGCCACCAATATAGTTCTACAATGTTGCAGCGACCCCCAACCATAAAATCATTTTCCTCGCTACTTCCTAAC
This sequence comes from Montemys delectorum, assembly GCA_019843815.1. Taxonomy (NCBI): domain Eukaryota; kingdom Metazoa; phylum Chordata; class Mammalia; order Rodentia; family Muridae; genus Montemys; species Montemys delectorum. The sequence goes on along the minus strand of JADRCD010221931.1, from coordinate 15,192 downwards.
TGTAATTTTGCTACTGTTATGAACTTTATAATATCAACATCTGACATGGTCTTAGGTGACCCCAGGAGAAGGATTGTTGGACCCCCAGAGGGGTCGTGACCCACAAGTTCTTGTCTAGACCTTCAGAATCAGGACTGTAAAGTAGGCCAATGGTCACTCCCTTCCCCCAGGATTCCAAGGCTCAGAGGTATTGATAAAGGTAGGCCCTGATCCCAGGGATCCCAGGAGGCAAGAGCTGAGGGGTCAGGTCTTCATGGTTCCTTTGTCACTGATACCTGGCATGGACCAGTTGCAATCCCATGCTTGGCCTCAGTTCTGGTGTCTGTAAAATGGGCAAGAAAGATCTTTGAGCCACTCTACTGTGTATGAGGAAGTCCTAGGGCAGTTCCGCACTCAAGCAGGGGCGAGGGAGTCGCCACCGTCCCCTCAGTCCCTGCTGCAGACTGTAGAAGCTCCTCTGGGCCCTGACAATGGGTCATGGTTGATTTTTTGATGACTGGTAAATAAAGACTGGTGGAGACAGTGCTGGGGTTTTCAGGCCTCTTTCTCTCATCTGTGAAGAGTCCTTCACAGGCTTATTCTTCAACCGCTCAGACCACTGGTTTCTTCCTCTGTGAAGAGGACAGAGTGGGGCTCCTGTTTCAGAGTGGTCAGTGGAATAACTCAGGGCAAAGAGTAACTGGGGGTTTGGCTGGGGCAATAAGACATCCTGTGATCTCGACTGCCTTCTTGTCCAAGGCAGGAGTCAAGGAGCAGGAGACCCCTGTCTTCAAAGGACACCATCAGGGGGATGCTGAGGGACCAGTGGGGCTAACAGGGGTGTCTAAGCTCTGTCCCCACCCCAGGCTCTTCTGTACCAGGTAGCTACCATTTGACCAATGAGGAGGGTCCAGGCTACATATCTGACCCCACTTAGATTTCCCTGTCAGACCTGCTGGGCCCCATCTCTAGAAATGCCTGCTGTGCCCGTCAGAATGGGGGGGGGGGGGACAAGGAGAGCTCAGATGGCCCCTGCTTGTATTTTACGAGCTCCTCTGTGCCCAGGTATGCTCCAGGCTCTGTGGACAGCAGCTGTGGAGCCAGGGAAGGGCAGCCCCTGCAGGTTGGGCTCCTGGGGTGGGGAGCAGGCCTCCCACAGTGGTAAATCCACAAGCCACTGGAGCAGATGGAAACCCAGCATAGAAGGACATCCAGAGACTTGAAGGCCTGAGGGATGGGGGTGGGCAGGAGATGGAGGGGGAAGGGGGAGGGTCTTCCTTCTCCCCAGGTGTTTTGAGTTCAGGGCTGGCTGGGCTCAGTGCTGGCTGTTTGCTTTGGAGGGGCCTCTGGTTAACTCCTTCTTGCCTGGCTTGAAGGCTGGTAGGAGAGAGAGAGCCAGAGAGACAGAGAGACAGAGACAGAGACACAAAGACAGACAGAGAGAGAGAGAGAGAGAGAGAGAGAGAGAGAGAGAGAGAGAGAGAGAGAGAGAGAGACAGAGAGAGACAGAGAGAGACAGAGAGAGACAGAGACAGAGACAGAGAGACAGAGAGACAGAGACAGAGAGTGCCCAGCCTGGGGAGGCTACCAAATATGGTAGTGATGGACTGGAGTGGTCTCACCTTCTGCCAAGCTGGCAGTTCACACTGGTGTTCAAACCTGTTTGTACAAGCCTCAACCACCATGTCCCAACTCACACTGGCACAACGCTCAGACAATCTACAAGATGCCCCTCTCACAGGGTAGGCAACTGAGGCTCAGAGAGGGCACAGCTCCCCTGTGATCACAGGATGAGTGGCAAAGCTGGAAAGCAAACCCATCACCTGGCTCTGGATCCATGCCTCTGCTGGGGATGGGGACTGGTTTCACTCACCTCTGCCCCCCTCTCCAGCCTGGGAGCAGACCTGAGTCTCATCTTCCTCTTGAAGACCAACTACCACTACTTCCTTTGTGACCCTTGGCCAATGCTCACACTGTGAGAGATGATTGAGCAAAGATAATTTAAAAGTATAGTGTGGAAGGAGACCCTCACACATGGACCCCAGGGAGAGGAAGACAGTGGAATAACACCAGATGCCTGGGGTCCCTTTAAGCCCCTCTCCCCCTAGTTAAAGTATTAGGAAACTAGAGAAGCTGACCAGAAGAGGGAGTGCTCACCAGTGCTCACCCGTGCTCACCCGTGCTCACGAGTGCCTACCACTCACCCTGACAAACCCATTTCACAGATGCTTAGGGATGCAGCAGAGGTAGTGCCATTTGACCAGGCCCAGGTGGCACCCTGCAACAATGCTACCACCCTGGGTCCTTCCTGGCGTCATCGGGTTTCTGTACAACTGGACACAGAGCCCGTGTGGACCCAAGTTTTGCAGGCAGATGGGACATAGGGAAGGGTGACCCACGGCTCCTTCTAGTCTCTGTGGTAAAATTGTTCCCACCTGGGCCTTGTTCCTGGTGGAGCAGATGTCTGTGGGTGAGGCAGAGGGATAGACATGACCGAAGCGGGAATGAACCTTTGTTCATTCATTTGACAAAAACAGAAGCCCAGCTGTGTGCTGGAGACTGCGGCACACAAGTCACCAGGCCCATGGGGACACCGCCATGTGTCCTGACGTCCTTATTCCCCTCAGGCTCCTGGCCACTGCGTGAGTCTGGACATGTTGCTCTCCACCTCCAGGCCTTCGTCTCTGACTCTACAACAGAAAGATGGAATCTCAGAGATCCTTTCAGCTCTGTAGATGTTTGGCTGTTGCCTCTCCCACAGGTCTAAGGAGGTTAGGCCCATCACTGCACGGCTGCACTCTGGGTGCCCATTGCTGTCTCAGCACCTCTCTCTCTCTCTCTCTCTCTCTCTCTCTCTCTCTCTCTCTCCCCCCCTCCCCCCCCCCCCCTCTCTCCCTCTCTCCCTCTCTCTCGCTCTCTCTCTTCCCTCCCTCCCTCCCTCCTCCTCCTTCTCTCTCTCTCTCTCTTTCTCTCTCTCTCTCTCTCTCTCTCTCTCTCTCTCTCTCTCTCTCTGCTTCTGTGGTACCCATGCTGTCACAAGCAGCTTACAGTCTACTTTGGCCCGTGCTCCATCGCTGGGACCTGAAAGCAGCCAGAGCCTGAAGCATCTGGTCAGTGTGACACTTCACAGTCAGGAAGAAGAGGGAAGAAGACTGATAACCCAGCTCGCTTCTCCTTTCCATTCAATCCAGGCCTGACCCAGGGAATAGCATTCTCCACAGTGGGCCTGGGACTTCCACCTCCATTAATGTAACTAAGAGAATCCCTCAGGGCAGGCCAGAGGCTTGTCTCCAGGGTGAGTCTAGACCTCATCAGGTTGACAGTTGAGGTCGGACGTCATGGTGGCCTAGGACAGGGTGATGGTTGGGAGAGAGAGGTCAAGGGGCAAAGAGAGATCTAGAGGGTGGAGTCATCAGAGACATGCAAGGATGTATCAGTTACCACAGCCATAAGAAAGCCGTGTATATATGCTGGTCACAGAGAGTCATATGGCCGGAGTCATCAGAGACATGCAAGGATGTATCAGTTACCACAGCCATAAGAAAGCCGTGTATATATGCTGGTCACAGAGAGTCATATGGCCGGGCCACATGGAAGGGCTCTGTGAGGTGATACGTCCAAGATCATGGGCCCCTCTTGTCCTGTGCTCTGAGGGGAGAGTGAGGGCAAGGCTGACACATTCACACACATCTTGGTGGCCTGCTGCCCCCTCTCTCATGGAGCCTGTATCTGCTCCTGGAGTTCCATGTCGATCTCTCCCCTCTGGCCCTGCCAATCCCTGCTCAGCCTGGCGGGTCACTTTCATAGCCCACAGGGAAAGTGTCAGGTGGAGGAACCTGTCCAAAGTCACACAGCTAATTCAGGAAGGCTGAAACTTGATCTGTGATTGGCCATCATGCACCTGAGTGTTGGTCATTTCCTCCCTGAAATCATCCCGTGGCTGTTTCAGGTGATTCCGAAGGTTCCCGGAGTAGGTCACCTGAGACTGCTTTCTGAGTCTCTTTCCCCCTCTCCGCTCCCATAGACTGGCCGGGCAGAGATGTCCTGCCTCTAAAGTGTGTTGATAATAAGGAGTAATATCTGGAAGAAACCAGTTCTCTGCTAGTATGGGGCATGGGCTCTTCCTGGCCCTCATTTACGCTAGGTGGTTGGGGGAAGGGACCCCGGCCTTTTGGACTGGGCGTTTCCTGTCTGTAAGATGAGAATCCTCTTTCCTTGGAAGCCCACGGTTCAAGGCTGCTAAGTCCAATGGTGTCAGGTGACACACTTTCTACTGGAGGTAAGTCTGTCCTCCTTGGGCTATGAGCTACTCATCAAGAAGCAGGCCCTTTGCCCTTTGCCCTTTGGCGTAAGGGGTCACTTAAATGCTTCTCCTCCCCTGGAGCCCAATGCTGAGCCCCCCAGAATATCTGACTTACTTTGCCATTGGAGGGGATAGAACGCAAAGATGGTCTCCCATCTCACAGAGCTTGCAGGGCTCTGACTGGGCTATGAAGCTCACCTGCTTACACAATTCAGTACCCACGGGTTCAGTGGAGTCAAGTGGGGCTGTCATGCCCAGCCCAGCCATCTCACTACAGTGGCATCTCTCCCACAGACATGATTGATCCTTCTGGACCTTTCCCATGCTCACATACATGCCCACATGGTTAGGCTTCTTCCAAGGCCACACGGGCTCACAGGGTCTCAGCCTCCACTCCCTCCCTCATTTCCTTCTTGTAGTCCAGCAGCAGGTGACTTCTGCAGAAAAGGACAAGAATTTCCTTAGAGCCACTATTTTTCTTCCCATGTGCTGCCCAGCACTGTGCTGGCAAGGATCCCTCATGTGAAGGGGAGTGACACTGGAGTGAGCAAACCCATACCCAACTTGGCTGGGATAAGTTAAATATTTCCTCAGGATGCCCTGGGTCTCCCAGATGCAGTTGTTAGCATGGCTTACCCTCCCTCTTCCAAGCTAAGGGCTTGTGGCTGTCAGATGAAGTGTCAGAGAGGCAGAGAGTTCATGGTGTGTGTTTTTCTGGCCTGACCTACAGACCCACCTCACTCCACCCACAGGGTTCCACAGGATCGGATCGGGGCTGCTGCAGCCAGCATCCTGGACATGACTCTTAATAGTGTGTCTGACTTTGACTTTCTCTGTTTTTGGACAAGTGTGTGTGTGTGTGTGTGTGTGTGTGTGTGTGTGTGTGTGTGTGTGTATGTGTACTCATGCAGTCCATGTCCCTGCACCCTGTTCCCAGTGGGGCACCATGGTCCACAGGCAGATGGGCTTTCTAGACCACGCCCAGTGTGTGGAGCTTCGGCAGGTTTGAGAGAACTCATTGTTCTGCCCCCTGCTAAAGACAGGCCTGGTGGTTGAGCTGTTTGCTTGTGTCATTTGGTGGGCACAGTGCAAGACCTTATTAGAGTTTGCCTCATCATGGGGTTTTTGTTTATAAGGGTTGGAATTCTCAGACAACCCCAGCTTTGTCTCTTGCTTGCAAGAGAAAAAAAAAAGTGAGATGACGGAGACACACTGGATCAAGATGATGGAATAGGGCTGAGACTCAGGGACGAGGAAGGATGTGGAACATGCATATAAAGAGGATTCTGAGAGCTTCAGAGGTGGAGAGGCTCACAAAGGAGGGAGAGGAAGGAGGAAGGGGGGAGGAAGAGAGGAGGAGGGGAGGGGAGGAGGAAGAGGAGCAGGGAGGAGGAAGAGGAGGAGGGAGAAGAAGAGAGGAGGAGGGGAGGGGAGGAGGGAAGAGGGAGGGGAGGAAGAAAAGGAGGAGGGAGGAGAAAGAGGAGGAGGGAGAAGAAGAGAGGAGGAGAAGAGGGGAGGAGGGAGAGGAAGAGGGAAAGGAAGAGAAGGGGAGAAGGAGGGAAGGAGGGAGAAGAGGAGGAGGAGGAAGAGGAGGAGGGAGAAGGGTGAGGAGGGAGAGGAGGAGGGAGGAGGGAAGGAGAGACGAAGAGCAAGAAGAGGAGGGAGTGTGGACACATGTGGCTATCCTTCCAGTGCCCTGTGGATCTCTTCAGAGAGAATCAGGTCCGTCCTTCTCTCCTTCAGCGGCTGCAGCCAGGGATGGGCGGGCTTGGACCGCTCGGCTTAGCTCCGTGGCCAGACAGCCTGACTGCTCTGTCTGAAAGGCCTTTCGTGCCGTGCCTCCTCCCCGTATCTTGGGGCTCTTGGCTCCGAACTTACCCCTTCCAGCCAAGGAAGAGATGAGTGTGGTGTGCGGCCCAGGCTCTGGGCCCCAAGGACAGACGTCAGGAAATAGCTGAGCTGTGATGCGGCTCCCCTCCAATCTCATTTCCATAATGCTGGGGAGGAAAAAAAAAAGGAGCTTGGGGCTGCTGAGGGGGGCTGGGGCGTGTGGACTTGTTTGTTTTCTCAGGAATCAATCCCATTCCCAAAGATGTTGCCTTAGGCCTGAAGAGCCCCCCCCCCCCCCGCCCCTTCTTGTGATTATGTGTGCTGCACATCAACACGGCCTGCATGGCTGTGGGTGTGCACCTGTGGGGTGTGCACTCAGTAAGTCAGTCAACAAACAGAAGCCTGGGCACTCATAACTCATTCCTGTGGCTCATGTTCCCTTTTGTACTCTCTCAGGAAAGAGGGAGTCAGCCTAGAGGCCTCCTCTATCCAGGAAGCCCTCCAGCGAGGACAGTGCTGCCTTCTCAACACTGTGTGGAGGTGGCGGTTCAGTTCTAGGCAGCCCCAGGCAGACTTAGTCCTTGTACAGTCTCTTCTCCCCGGTTCGCTAGGTCAAGGGGTTTGAACATTCTTATCTGCCCTTGACCAGAGACAGTGCCCCGCTCTGGGGCACTCTGGGCTCAGGGTGCCTGTCTAACCTTCAGCCCTGTGTGCCACTGACTTCTTATTTTTAATCTGTGAATGTTTTACACGACTCTTGCTGGCGGCCCCTTGCGATGCCATCGTGTGACTACAAGTACTGACCAGTGCGGGTCTAATTTTAGATAGCTGCTGTCCTGGGGACTCCTCCAGGAATCCAGGCTGTAGTCTGTGGTGTTAGGTACGACAGGCATTCTGGGGAGCACCGTGGTGCTCCTGGGAGGACTCTTGTCTTTTTTTTTTTTTTTTTAAAGATTTATTTATTTTATGTGAATACACTGACGCTGTCTTCAGACACACCAGAAGAAGGCGTCAGATCCCATTACAGATGGTTGCGAGCCACCACGTGGTTGCTGGGAATTGGATCCAGGACCTCTGGAAGAGCAGTCAATGTGCTTAACCGCTGAGCCACCTCTCCAGCCCCCCAGGAGGACTCTCACTCAACCCGTTCAACATTAATATCTCTAGTGCCTTTCTTTACCTTGACAGGTCTGGTGTGAAGCCAAGCATTTCAGGTCATCGAGTTTACCTGTTGGTCATGAGCACTGAGTACTCAGTACTTGCTGGGCACTGAGGGTCCAGGGGTGGTGGGGAGGAGCTACTGCAGTCCGCCCTGCCCTGCTGAGGACCAGCGCTCCCCAAGTGAGTCAGGACAGCCTTGGCTCAGTCTGCCCAGAGCCCTGCTGTGTCCACACAAGAACCTGCTGAGTCTCAGGGTTTCCTATGGCACCTTCTAGGAAAGAAACTGTGTCTAAAAGAGAGGAAGGCACTTCTCCATGAAGGGAAGACGACAGGCAGGATGGGCAGCCGCATCACCCTGCTGGTCACATCCCAGCTGTGAGCAGCAAACCTTGTCTGAGGGAATCTGCCCAGGGGAATGGGAGGCGGGAAGTATTGGGAACTCTTTTAAAGCCACTGCAGCAAAGCTGAACCCTGGGATGCCTGGGTCTGAGTCCCGCCTCCTGCATCCTGTGTCCGTCTGTCTAAGGTCTTCTTTCACAGCCCATTCCCCTGCCCCCTGCCCCAATGCTTCCTGCCCAGAAACCCTCATCAAGGGTGGAGAAGAGCGGAGAGGAGCACAGGGGACTTACAGGCTGTTAACGCTCAAATGCTAGCGTTACCAAGAGGTTGGTGTCGCTGGCCACACCGCCGGTCTAATGCAGGAGCGCTGCCATGGTGGAACACGGGCAGATGAGGATGCAGAAGATGTCAGGGGAAAACCCAGAGCCCAGACTGTTCACACAGCTCACTCCAGCCTGCTGTGTTAGGATCTTCCAGGGATCTGTGACTCAGTTTCCCTGAGTATCACTGAAGAGTACAAGGCCTCTTCCCCTCTGGGGCCCATCACAAGCCCTGACTCAAGATGAGGTGTGGATGACCAGGACGGCACATGTGTGGGACTGTGCCGTGGCCGGGCAGAGGCTGGGTAAGTGATGTGGTTTCTACCACGAGGCTAACAAGCGTGACAGGAGCCGTGTCTACAAGGGGGTTCCAGAGTCAGTTGAGTGAGGTGGGAAGACCCACTCTGGATGTGGGTATCAGCATCCCAATAGCAGGGAGGGACCCTGAGCCTCATGGAGAGGGGAAAATGAGCTGAGATCAGCATCCGTCTCTGTCTGTTTCCTACCTGTGGATGTAGTGTGTGTGGCCTTAGCCTCCTATTCTTGGGCAGTGGCTTCCCTAACTAACTGTGAGCCAAAGCAGATCTTTTCTTCCCAAGGTTGCATTTGTCTGTCGCAGCTATGAGAAAGCCAACAGAGAAATGACAACAGAGTAACTGTTACCATGACTCAAATACCTGAGAACTCCACCCGAGGGCGGGCAGGAAGAGGGGGTTCATCCCAGTTCCCCAGGCTCAGCCCCATGGTGGAGGGCATGGTGAACACTGCCACTCATACCCTCGGGGGGGTGCAGAGATGGAGAAAGAGGGGAACAGGCATGGAAACAGCTTCCAGAGGCCTGCCCACTGTGGTGCGCATCCCTTAGAGGCCCTGCCTCCTGAAGTCTCCACAACTCCAAAAATAGGATTGTCTTCTGGGAACTAAGCCACTTGGAAAAGGAGAGCCCATGAGGGACATTTCATATTCAGACCCTGTCCAAGAGGAGCAAGCTACACAGAGGGAGGGAAGAGACAGTCACTGACAGACACTGAGCTGCTGGATCAAGCAGTTGATTCTGTATCCTTCAACGGGTAACCTCTTTGTTGAGGATATTAGGTTGGACAGTGAGGTTGTGGCAGACTTCTTCAGGCTGATTTGGAAAACATAATCCTTCTGCCTCAGCCTCCCAAGTTTTGGGTGACCTCCTGGCATGCCCCTTCACGACTGAGTTCTAGGTTTCTTGGGGATATGACTTACTGACACTTGGCTTTTTTTTTTTTTTTGGTTTTTTGGAGAGACAGGGTTTCTCCGTGTAGCCCCTGGCTATCCTGGAACTCATTCTGTAGACCAAGCTGGCCTCGAACTCAGAAATCCACTTGCCTCTGTCTCCCAAGTGCTAGGATCAAAGGCATGCAGTGCTAGGATCAAAGGCGTGCGCCACCACTGCCCAGCTGACACTTGGCATTCTTTAGCACAGTTCTATATATGTTAAGAACGTGTCTTGTCCCATCACAAAAGCCAGAAGGCCATCTTCTCTCCTTGTCCTATCTTATCTTTTTAAATTTTTGATCAAGGCCAGTTTGAACTGAGTTCTTTCTGAGGGGCCTCTTGCATGTCCTATTTCCCCCCACCCCCAGCCATCTCTCCTCTCCCTCTCTTCCCCCAACCTACTCTTCCCTCTCTTCCTGGAGAAATCAGCTTAAGGTTTTCATGTGCATAGGTACCCTGTCACCAATGACCCTCAGTCAGGTATCCATTTCCATCTGGGCCTGGCCATTTCCAGTGTGGGACATTAATCACCATAGCAACAGTGGCGGTTGCTACCAGTAGGGATTCTACCCTTCTAGGCAACCTTCCCACACTTGAGAAGGGGAATGGGTGTTGAGAAGACACACCCAGATCTTTTTTTTAAAGATTTATTTTATTTATTTTGTGTGTATGAGTACACTGTAGCTGTACAGATGGCCATGAGCCATCATGTGTGTGGCTGCTGGGAATTGAACTCAGGACCTCTGTGGGCCCCACTTGCTCCAGCTTGCAATTCACTGTAGCTGTCTTCAGACACACCAGAAGAGGGCGTCAGATTTCATTATGGGTGGTTGTGAGCCACCATATGGTTGCTGGGAATTGAACTCAGGACCTTTGGAAGAGCAGACAGTGCCCTTAACTGCTGAGCCATCTCTCCAGCCCCACACCCAGATCTTAAGATCTGCATTTGATGGAAGGTCAGTGCCTTGCATCCGCTGTCACGTGGGCAACCAGGGTCTGTTCTTTGTCGGTTCGCTGAACTACTGGTTGTTAAAGGGAAAGGTATCCTTAGGGCCTGGGAACGGGAGCCACCATGGTCAGATGTGGCCACCGTGGAAGGACAGCTGTGAGGGGAACCTGGATTCTGATCCTGCCCTACTGTGTGTTGGGACAGTCACTTACTGTGCTACACAGTGTTACACTTGTGTTACACTTGTGTTACGCAGTCCCTACTGCATGGGACAGTCCCTTCCTGAGTAACTTCTCTTACTAGTACTTTCTGTGTGCCTGAATGTGTGGTGATGCATGAAGAGAGCTCTCACTGCACATGGGGTTTATGGGTGTAGAGTCCTGGCCTGGAGATGAACTCCAGAGCCATAGTGCTCGGGCCTCTGGTTGCGTAATTGGGGAAACTGAGTCACAGAAGCACACTCTGTCGCTGCAGGTTGCTCAGTGGCAGCCTTTTCACAGTGAACCATGCCCACCTGGTGAGTCACAAAGCTCTCTGGTCCCCTCTGACCACACGAGGCCCTGCCCAGTCTTCTTCTCCCTCACTCCGTCCTGCTCCATGACCTGAGGATAGAGAACACCTTTGTTCCCCAAGAGATGCTCTGTCCTTTTCCAGTTTGCCGCTAAGAGGGGAGCATGCAGGCCCATGTCTCTGGCACTCCCATACCGCCATGCTCTGAAACGATTGCCTTTTGGTTCCTGAGAGACACTTGTTCCCTGCCTCCTCCAGGAGCTTCCCATTTCCTGCCTAGACATTCCGCTTCCTCCTTCCTTCTTGTAGCTCAAAAAGAGGCTAAAGAGTAGAGAGGAGGAGATCCTTGCCTGGGAACCTGCTGGGGGTGGGGTGGGGCGGGGGTCATGGCACAGACCTGTCTTGAAGCAAGACAATTGCTACCTCAGGTCCTGGAATTCTCCAGCACCTCTGTGTTCCCACAAGGGGGTGGCCATACCCCAGAGCAGAGGTGCCCTGCCAGGACCACCTGGATGGAGCAGTCCCTAGGTCCAGGTGCAGTCCCCAGGGGCGGCCTCATTCTTTGGTGCATTCGATAGAAGAGAGAGAGGCTTAGAAATATGACACAGCCTGGGAGCATGAGGGTCAGGCATAGTCGCCCTGCCTTCCTAGCCCACCTGACTCCTTTTTCCAGACCTCAAAGGATCATCAGCATACGGTGGAATAAAGTGAACAGCGATGTGTCCTCAAACGCAGGCGCACACTGGGGCACCCCCTCCACGCTCTGGGAGCCCCACTCTGTGCTTGCTGGGCCACCCTCAGCCATGAGCCACCACCCGTTTGGTCTGGGATGAGCCAAGAAGTTGAGTTTGTAACAAGTTTCTTAGGAGGGACCCCAAGGCGACTGGCCCAGGACTGCTGAGCCCATGGCTTCAGCAAACATTGCAGGTTTTTTCCAGGCTCCGAAGCTTTCCCTCCCCTCCCCGCCACCCACCAGATCCTTCACCAGTGGCTGTCACTGGGGTGGTACAAACTCAATGTCCCCAGGCTTCCTGGAAAATCCCCAAAAGAGTTGAATAGAGGGCTCTGAAGCGGAGGCCACTCTTCGTCATCCAAGCTGAGGCCGGGTAGAGGTGACAGGTCCCCTCTAAGTTCCGGTCCCCACTCTCCATCATGCTGAAGACTCGCAGTATGTCTGCCAGGCAGCTCTGATCCATCCCATCCAGGGCCACCCACCCTGTCCTTGATATAAAGGCAGTTTTAGTCCTCAGGTCAGAAGGGACAGGTCGTAGGCCTTTATAATTAAATGTCCCAATGATAGTCAGCCATAGAATCCTGGTGTTTTGGGGCTGGGGTGTCACTGGCTAGAAGCTGCGAGCTGTGGCATGCAGAGATCCAGGGCTAGCCTGGGAGCACACCCATCTACCCCTACATGGTACAGGTCAGGAGTAGGGCGGGGGGGGGGTTACCTGGAAACTGTTCCTTAGGCGGGCACCCCAGACTCTCTTCTATCCCCCTCCCATTCCTTATGCTCAATTCTTCGGCCAGCTTCGAGATAATTCTGGGTCCAAAATAGAGTTCATTTATGTTTCCCAATCTGGGCTTGACATGCTAGTCCAAGCTGTCTCCTTTCCTCACTCCTATTGTGTTCCCCAGAAGTTTCTGATCTCACTGGTATTTCTCCCCGTGGACAGAAGGATAAGCCCAGGCTAGCCCTCTGTTTATGGGGATATGAGACCCAGGAAAACATAATTAGTCCTGATACAATGCTTCAGCCAAGCTGACCCCGGGACAGAGTGCCCACCCCCTCTTAGACACCTGTAGGGTAGTAATGGTTCTCACATACACCCAAGTATCAGTTAGGTGCTGTCAGATGACAAGCATGACTTGGTCCTTCTGGAATCTCATTTTTAAACCTTTCTCTACAACCATTATTGCTGAGTGCCCGGCCACATAGGCACCCAGGTACATAGGCGGTGACTCCACGCTGGCTCCCTGTCTCACAGAGTGCTGGTGACAGTCAGCAAGGACAAGGCAGGACCTCGTCGTGGCTCCCACTGAGACTGATAAGGCTGTTATGAGCACCGGGGATTAACAAGCAGGGCTGACCTAGGCAGAGAGCGTGTAGGGACAGACTGCACCGAGGCCCGGAGGAACACACACCTGCAAAGTGGATCTCCTGTGCCTATGACTTCTACGTGCTGGGCCGCAGTCCCAGTCCCAGTCCCGGGATTGTTCCTGTATGAGCGGATGAAACAAGGACCCTGACTCGAGGCTTTGAGGATCTCAAGGGGTTGGAGGACCTTTGAAACACTGAGGGAGCTACCGAGGTCACCTCCATAGGAGGGCCTGTGTCTCAAGACAGCTCCTGGGGAACTCTGATGCCCTCCTGGGCTCCATCCACAAAGCTAATCGGGCCTTTTCTCCACAGACCTTTTCAGAGCCTTTAATATGCTAATGCCCTCTGGGCCTCCCACTAGGGGTTAGGAAAGCCCAGATACCCAGCAGTAGAGACCAAGGGAGTCTTTTATCTGGGCCTCTTTTGTGGGACTCTGGCAGAAGGACAGGCTGGCCTGGAGTAGGGTCCCAGTCACATCAGGCGGCGTTCTAGCTTCTTGTCGATATTCTCATTTCTAGCTTGTGTTGCAAAAAGAAAGAGCGGGCCGCGTGGGCCTGTCTGCTTCCTCGAGGACCATAACCAACTTTGAGTCTGTCACGGCTCTTCCCCCAGCTCTCTTCCTCCACTTTCCCTCCCTGGCCTGGCATGGCCCTCAGCTTCTTGCACAGAAGTGGAGGTTGGAGGTGACCTGTGTAGCTGGGCAGTGGGGGAATCCCTGGGGACAGTTGCAGGGATGAGTCTGTGGGCCTGGGGAGGGGAGATGGCTCCGATGACAGCCTCACCCTGGGCAGAACAAAAGAAGAAGAGAGAAGGGGGACAACCCGAGTTTCTAATAAGAAAAATCTTTGTGGGAGATGGTGGGGAGTGGGGAGGCTGGCAGCAGGGGGTTCTTCCTGGAGCCCCCCTCCACCCCTTTAGGTCCTCTCCCTCAGGAACTCATTGTAAACACTCTCCCTGGGAAATCAAAGCTAGGCTCAGGCATGTAGGCTGCAGGGAGCTTTGGGGCGGTTGAATCAAGACCTGGTCACATTCCAGGCAAAGTGAATCCCCTGGTCTCCACCCAGCGCCAGGCAGGCCTTACTAGCTCTGGAGAGCCCAGACCACCATGATTTTCCTTTGCGGGCTCCCCTCCCTTTCGGCGGCTCATCAGCTCTCGAGCTTCTGCAGTCAATGTCCTTTTGCTCACAACCTTCTGGTTGTGGTGAGCACCGTGGATCTTCTTTTACCCAGACTAGCTCCCACTCGATTTTGAGTGTCCTCTGGAATAGGAGAGTACACACTCTAGTTCCCCATTAAAGACTCATCTCATGCAACCTTTGCATGGTCCTCTCAGTTGCCTAAGTATCCATGCCCCAGGCCTGGCACCAAGAGCAGGTCAGGGCCGGCTGCACAGGCTCTGTGAATGGTTGCCCTGTCTGGGCCACACTCTGTTCCTCACCTGGGCTGTGCTGTCATGTCCTGTATGAGGCTGAGGTAATGGGGTGCCTGGTAGCAGAATGGAGACCCCATCCAGGCTGGCCCAGTCCAGCTGCAGGCTGAGCCAATTTTTCCAAGGACGGCTGAGGGCCAGTCCTGCCACGTCTGGTCCTGTTGCCAATGCAAACAGGGAATACTGGCGGGGGACCCCGATCACAGCACAGTACAGAGGGTCTCTTCACTCTACAGCCCTGGCCTTCCCCTCTCACATCCCACTCTGGCCTGGGGGGGGGGCAGCTGTGCTGCCCCAGAAGAGCAACTGAGACTCAGTGACTCAGTTGTCACAGATCCCCACAGGATGCCTGGGTGGGTCCCTTGAGATCAAAGTGGAAAGACTGGGATATATCTCTGGGATGTCACCTGTCCAGCCTTCTCCCCCAGCTGACGGGAAAGGAGGCAGGAGAGAGGAGGCGGCTTCCTCAGTGTCCGGGATGCCCTCTGATTTTGGCTGTGTGTTCAGGTTGGAAGCGGGAGTTTGGGACATACAGAAATATATGAGAGGCCATGAGATTGATAATGTCCTGTTGCTGGGGAAACTGTGAGCAAGAGAACAAGGTGAACTTCCCTGCGGACTCTGTGGGGCTCGGAGAGCAGCTTGCAAGCCACAAGGGCCTGAGGAGAGGAGAACAGAAAGAGGGTGCTGTGCACCGGCCTACAGCTCCTTTTGCTTCCCGTTTGCCTGAACAGGTGAGGCTATTTTGGGGTGCTATCTCTGCAGTGTTCAGGTGATCTGACTGCTTGGGCTTTCTTGGGGCTCACCCTCAGACATACTTGAGGATTAGAATCTGGTTAGAGTATAAGTATCATATCCCTGGTGAAGACCCTGGAACCCTCATGGATGAGCTGCCTGGGCATTTTGGGTTCATAGCTTTCCTACAAGAGGTGCTTTGTGGATGGGATGGTCTGTGTCACGGAGGATGAGGACATGTTGGCGAGCAGTGTGGGCAGTGTGGGCAGTGTGGGCAGTGTGGGCAGTGTG
>JADRCD010221930.1:16252-43472 GCA_019843815.1 Montemys delectorum | reverse complement strand
GGGTTGTCTCTCGATGACTGCCAACAACTCCTTTTCTGAGACCTGTATCATACTCTTTGAAATCTTTCTACTTAATATTGCAATCAAGTCAATGCTGTGAGTCACAGCATTTCTTCTCCTCAGTTAGGTAGACAGAGTCCTGTCCTAGAATATACTAAAGGACTAGAAAGCTTTTTACTGTGAGTATTGACTTATATGCATCTATCTAAGAGTCATGTACCTAGCTGCATTCTACCAGCAACTGACCATTAAAGATGCAGATACTCAGTGCCAACCTTCGGAATGAGCCTGGGGTCCCCAACGGAAGAGTTAAGGGAAGGACTAAAGGAGCTGAAGGAGATTGGAACCCCTTGTACTGATAGGAATCTTTCATCCTCAGTAGGTTCCTTTTCCTAAGCTAATTTTAATTGGGATCAATTGTCCTAAAGGGACCAAACATAATATTGTCAAAAAAAAAATTAAGTCTGTCAGGCTAGTATATGAAGTTCACAGGAAATGTGGGAAAGGTACTCCTGGATCATTGAGACATCAAGAAATCCATTGAGCAGTGTAAGCCAGTATCAGAGCCACTACACCACAGAGGGTTTCTTGACCGCAATGTAAAAGATCATGGTAATACCGTGAGTAAAGTGCCCAGTCACAGACACAAAACTGCCACTCCCTCACTCCATGTTTGTGTCTGTAGAAAGGCAGGGGCATCCCAGAGGTCTACTAATTTTGAGCATGCCTAAATCTCAGCCTATTCAGATACATAAACTGTTTATTCGCTCCCTCCAAATATTCTAACTATGTGAACACATTTCCTTCTTTTCAAATTTCAAATAGCACTTATCTACGTGAAAATAACACTTTATGATACACAGAGAAATTGGAAGCCATCAAGCATGATTCCTTCAGCTTCCCAATATAAACTACACCACACACTGCCCAGCATTTCACAGCTTCACTTTACCAAAGGCCACTATTCCACAGAGTCTTTGGATATACATTTCTTTCCTCATTGTCTCTAGGACCTTATGTCACTGATTAATCTATGTATTACAAATTCAATCAAAATGTAAATCCATGAAGACAAGTTCTGTGCCCATCCTTTTGATGCTACATAGTGTTAATCAATATTATTTGTTGAGACCACGGATACACCAATGAATTAGAGCTGAAAAATGAATGATCTGTGAGTCGTTTTCTATTTCTAGAGTTCTGAAATGACTAAAAAGATCAGATACGAAAGTGAGCCTCTGATTTAAGACTGGATGCATTCTCTAATTTCAAGAATACTTCTTTGCATAAACACAAATTTTTCTTTATTATTAGCTTTATTTCAGATGAACTCACTTTAAAATCTGAGCCTAAAGGTGAAATAAATGAAACAGAAAATGGCAATACTTACTCTTCTTTCCATCCATATCAGCATGGATTTTACGAGCCAAAAACCCACTTTTGTAGACAGCAGCATTTGGGTCATGAGGAATGTCCAGAAATGGGTTGGTTGTACTCCCAATACGACTGATAGTCTTTGGGTGCGTTCCATTAGCCTTCTCATCAGTACCTTCTGAGGGAGGTTTTTTTTTCTCTTCATCATCTCTGTAAGAGAAAAAACACAAAGACTGAAACAAGGACTTACCATAGCTTTGAATAAACAAAGTTATTTAGTGTCATAGACTCTCCTGTTTTCTAATAGTCTGCCACTGTTCATAAGAACCACCATGACTATCAGGAACACTATGAAAAGATCAAATGTAAGAATAAGAGGGATAGAGAAAGGAAAAGAAACACAGATCAAAGGCATAGAGAATATTTTTAACAGTAACAAAAAAATAATCACAAAAGAAAATTTTCCTAACTAAAAGAAGTTGCCCAAAGGTACAAGAAACATACAGAACACCAACTAGACTGGACTAGAAAACAAAGTCCCCCAGGTATATAACAATCAAAACAGTAAATGTACAGAACGAAGAAAGACTATTAAACGCTGCTAGGGAAGAGCCCAAGTAACATATGATGCAAGGCCCGTGTGAATAACATTTGGCAACCCAATGGAGATTTTCAAATCCAGAAGGGCCTGGACAGATGTTCTGCAGAATCTCAGAGACCTCAGCTATCAGCCCGGACTATTATATTCAATCAGCAAAATTTTTAGTTAAGAAAAGATGGGGATAATAGACCTTCTATGATAAACCCAAATTTAAGGAATGTCTATTTATATATTCAGCTCTCCAGAAGGTATTGGAAGGAAAACTCCAATCTAAAGAGGTTAACCACAGTGAAGAAAACACAAGGATTCCATTGTCACAAACGAGTAAATCAAAAGAGGGGAAACACACATATGTACACATGCATGCATGTGCATACATAAACACACACACACACTCACACATACTCACACACACAATACTTCCTCAACACCATCAACAAAATAACAGCATTTAACAAACACTGTTCATTGATACCTCTAAACATCAAAATTACATTTCCCAAATAAAACACACAGATTAGCTACATGGATGTGAAAACAGGATCCACCCTTCTACTGAATCCAAAAAGTACACTTTAACATCAAGGATAGACATCACCCCAGGATGAAAGGATAGAAAAAGATATTATTGTGGATGCTAGCAAGTGATGGCTGACTGGAGCCTGATATAGCTGTCTCCTGAGAGGCTCTGACAGTAACCGAGTAATACAGAAGTAGAGGCTCACAGCCATCCATTGGATGAGTACAGGGTCCCCAATGAAGGAGCTAGAGAAAGGGCCCAAGGAGCTGAAGGGTTTGCAGCCCCTTAGGATGAACAACAATATGAACTTACTAGTACTCTCAGAGCTCCCAGAGACTAAAACTCCAACCAAAGAGTACACATGTAGGATTCATGGCTCCAGCTGCATATGTAGCAGATGATGGCCTAGTTGGTCACCAATGGGAGGAGAGGCCCTTGGTCCTGTGAAGGTTCTATGCCCCAGTACAGGGTAATGCCAGGGCCAAGAAGCAGGAGAGAGTGGGTTGGTAAGCAGGGGGAGGCGGGAGTGAACAGGATTTTTTTTTCCCCCTAGAGGGGAAACTGGGAAAGGAGATATCATTTGAAATGCAAATAAAGAAAATATCTAATAAAAAAATTTAAAAAAAGGAAAGAAAAAGATATTCCAAGGAAATTGACCTAGGAAGCAAGCTGGTGTAGTCATTTTAATATCTGACAAATAGGCTTCAAACCAAATGAACCAAAAGAGATTGGGAAGGATACTACACACTCACCAAGAGGACATTGCAATTCTTAATATCTGTGCCCAAGCATAGGGACACACAAGTTTATAAAAGAAATACTACTACTGCTTAAATCACATACTGAACCACAAACACTAAGAGTGGGAGACTTCAGTACCTCACTCTTACCAAAAGAAAGGACAGCTACACAAAAACTCAACAAATGCTAAAGCTAAATGATATCATAAGCCAAATGGACTTAAAGGGAATTTACAGAACATTCCCACCAAATAAAAATAAAATAAAATAACTTCTCAGCATTGCATCGAACTCTCTCCAAAGCTGGCCAAATACTTAGACCCAAAGCAAGGCTTAACATACATAAGACAATTGAAAGAAAACTCTGAATCCTATCTGACCACAGCAGATTAAAGCTGGATATCAAGAACAGCAGAAGCAACAGAAAACTTAACAGACTCATGGTAACTGAACATGTGTCAAGACAGAAATTCAGGACGAAATGAACTTTCTAGAACTGAATGAAAATGAATATACAACATACTCTAACAATAAAGGCAGTTTGAAAAGTTCAAAGCACTAAGTGTACACAAGAGATAGTGCAGAAATCTCATACTAGTCATTTAACAGCATACTTGAAGGCTAAAAGAAGAAATCACACCCCCAAAGCAGAAGACAGCAACAATAAACACAGGGCTGAAATCAATAAGAGAGAAACAACACAAAAATAAACCCAATGAAACAAAGAATTGGTTCTTTGAGAAAGTCAGTAAGTCTGACAAACCCTTATCCAAGTTAACTAAAAGGTATTGAGAAAATATCCTAATTAGAATATGAAACTTAGAAATGAAAGGGAGGAACCTGGCAGTGGTGGCGCACGCCTTTAATCCCAGCACTTGGGAGGCCAAGGCAGGCGAATTTCTGAGTTTGAGGCCAGCTTGGTCTACAGAGTGAGTTCCAGAGTTCCAGGGCAGCCA
Source organism: Montemys delectorum (assembly GCA_019843815.1). NCBI lineage: Eukaryota > Metazoa > Chordata > Mammalia > Rodentia > Muridae > Montemys > Montemys delectorum. Next base: position 39,281 of record JADRCD010221930.1, on the reverse strand, counting down.
CAGCTATACAGAGAAACCCTGTCTCCAAAAACAAAAACAAAAAACAAAAACAAATAAACAAAAAAAAAGAAAGACTCAGACGAAATCCAGATAATCAGAAGGACAAATTTTAAAAACCTGTACTCAGTCAAATTGGAAAATATAGAATAAATTGATAATTTTCTTGACATATATCAATTACTAAGTTAAATTAGGGATCAGATAAGCAATTTAAACAGATCTGTAACCCCTAGTAAAATAGAAGCAATAATTAAATGTCTCTCAACCAAACCCAAAACAAGACAAAACAAACAAACAAACAACAACAACAACAACAACAACAACACAGGAACAAACCTTCCGGGCTACATGGTTATAGTACAGAATTCTACCAGGCATTCAATGAAGAATTAATGCCAACACTCCTCAAATTATAACAGAAGAAACATTTCCCAATTTGTTTTATGAGGCCACAGTTATACTGATACCCAAACCACACAAAGACCTAACATAGATATATAAATTATCAGCAAGATATAGAATCTAAGAACACATACTAAAAAATTATTCACCATGATTGAGTAGGCTATATCCTAGAGATGCAGGAATGGTTCAACATATGTAAATCAATAAATGTAAGCCACCATATAAATAAGCAAAGGTAACCCCCCCCCCATGATCAGATTATCTCATTAGATGCAGAAAAGGCCTTCAACAGAATGCAACACACCTTCATGATAAAATCCTGGGGCGATTAGGGACACAAAGGATAATAAAGGATGTTACAGGAGCTACAGAGACAAAAAACAACTCAAATGGAGAGAAGTTCAAAGCAATTCAACTAACACAAGGTTTTCTACTTTCTCCTTACCTATTCAGTACAGTACTTAATTAAGTTTTAGAGCAATAAGACAACTGAAGGAAATCAAGGGGATACAAATTAGGGGTCAAATTATCTTTATTTGCAGATTATGTGTACACACACATACACACACACACAAAAACACTAAAAATCCCACAGGGAAACTTCTACAATTGGTAAACTATAGCTCCACACAAAATGAACTCACAAAAATTAGTAGCCCCCTGTATATAAATGACAAACAGATTGAAAAAGAAATCAGGGGAATGGTCACCTTTCAAAATAGCCTCAAATAAGATAAAACACCTTGCAACAATGCTAACCAAGCAAGTAAAAGCACTTGTATGATAAAACTTTCAAGTCTCTGAAGAAAGAAATTGAAGAAAATCTTAGAAGATGGAAAGATCTTCCATGCTCACAGATCAGTAGGATTAATATAGTAAAAATGGCACACCCTACCAAAAGCAACCTACACATTCAATTCAGTCCCCATCAAAATTCCTGCATGGTTCTTTACAGACCCTGGAAGGCAAATTTTCACCTTTATGTGGAAATACAAAAAACTCTGGTTAGATGAAACAATCCTAAATAATAAAAGAACTGCTGGCGGCATCACCATTGCCAACCTCAAATTGAGAGCTACAGTACATTACTACAGAGCTATAGTAATAAAACCAGCACGATATTGGCTAGAAACAAACATGGGCCTCAACCAAATAGAATTAAAGATCCAAACATAAATCCACATATATACAGACACCAGAGTTTTGATTAAGTAGACAGAAATACACAATGGGAAAAAAAGCATCTTCCGTTAAATGGCGACAGCCAAATGGGTGACTGAATTTCGAAGAATCCCAGTATGTTCATACTTATCAGCTCACACAAAACAACTCTAAATGGATCAAAGACCACAACAACAATTTTATCAAATATACTGTATCTGACAGAAGAGAAAATAGTGGAACATCAATTGAAACACAGAAAGACTTTCTGAACAGAACAACATTAGCACGGGCACTAAGGTCAACGGTAATATACCTGGGGTCTCATGAAACTGAAAAGGATTCTGTACAGCACATGACATAATTTTTCATACAAACTAGCAGTCTTCAGAGCTGGCAAAGATTTTTACTAACAACACATTCAACAGAGGGCTAATATCCAAAATATATAAAGAAGTACAATAATATATGAAGAATTATAAAAACACTAGGCACCAAGAATACAAATAATCCAATTTAAAAATGGAGTATATATCTGAACAGAGAATTCTCAAAAGAAGAAAATCAAATGACTGAGAATAACTTTACAAATACTCAATGCCTATCCAAGAAGGAAAGGCAAATTAAAACTAATCTAAGATTTTATGTTTCAATTGTTCAATGTCTAAGATTTACAAAACAAGTGACAAGCTGGCAAGGATGTGGATTAAGAGAAATAGTTTCCTATTGCTGGTGGGAGTACACATGTTTACAGCTAATGTAAAAATGAGCATGGTGGTTCTTCAGGAAGATGGAAATCGATCTACCTCAAGATCCAACGATATCACTCAAATCACTCATGAGCATATCCTCAAGGATGCGTCACATTACTTCAGCTTCACTTGCTTAACCATGTTCATCACTGCTCTACTCACAATAGACAGAAACCGAAAACAACCTAAATGTTCCACAACAGAAGAATGGATAAAGAAAATGTGTACATTTATGCAATAGAGTATTATTCCACTGTTTAAAGAAACTGACACTGTGAAATCTGTAGGTACATGGATAAAACTAATAAAGAGGGAGGCGGAGAGAAGGAAGAAGAGGAGGGGAGGAAGAGGAAGGAAGAGGAAGAGGAGGAGAAGATCTGGGATACAAATAATGGCATGTATTCACTTATATATTACTTGTTAAGTCCATGATAACTAAGCTACAATCCATAGGTCCACAGAAATTAGGTACAGAGCAAAGTGAGTATGGAGGTGGGAATAGAGATGGGGTACAGATAGATCTCCCTAGGAAAGGGAAAGAGAATAAATAGATAGTTATGGATGTGTGGGTTAAGGACTGGAATAGGAAGACCAATTGGAGAGGTAGAGAGGTGAGGGAGAGGAGGGAGAGAATATGGGGCGAGACATAAATTAAGGATCATTGGAGGGGTACTATGGAAACCTGAGTTAGAAGCAGGTTCTTAAAATATATATATATGTGAAGGTAATCTAAATGAAATCACCAAACAATGAGGGAGATAGAGTGAGCCCCAACTGGCTATCTCTTATTATCAAAAGAAGCTTTTAGTATTAGAACTGGATTATAGCTCAATGACTTGTTCAAAGGGTTCCATAGAAACCCCCAAACAAGTCAGGCTATTACCAAGACTACAGCTTGCTCCCTATAAACTGAATGCAAGACCTCATTACTGGGAACAACGAATACACAGCTCACCGAACAGAGTATAGCTGTTGCTGACATAGAGTCTTCGTGCCAGCAGCTGGCACAGAAAGAAACTCTAGAGGCTACCAAAGGAGGACCATACACACCTACCTAGCCAGAAACCCTTTTTGGTGCCGTGATAACAAAGCTTATAGGAAAAGCCAACAATATCTGATGTGACTGAAGGCACATTCCATGAGATGAAACCCATAGCCAACCTAGTTTGTGTGACAAAGAACTTGGGACTATATAGCCCAGGGACCAAAGGTAAAATCAAATACGCTTGCTCCTCCCTCCTCCTCCTCCTCCTTCTCCTCCTCTTCCTCCTCCTCCTCCTCCTCTTCTTCTAAGAGGCAATGAAATGAGTCCTAATGACATTCTACTACACCCATTGATCAGTGCCTTGCTCAGCCATCATCACAGCAGCTTTGCCCTCCAGCAAACGGGAAACCGATGGAGAGACCCACAGCCAGATATTATGCAGAGGGAGAGACCTTGGAACACTAGGGTCTAAAAGGGATGCCTCCATCAAATCCCTCCTCTCAGAGTTCAGGGAACCCCATGGAAGAGGAAGCATAACAAATGCATAAGGCAAATGGGATGGGGACACTAATAAAATAAGGACCCCTAAATGAACATGATAGGCACTCATTTGAACTCCCAGAGACCGAGGCAGCATGCCTAGGGCCCACTGGGGTCTGTACCAGCTTGGGTACTAGAGCAGAAAGGGGAAGAGGACACGCCTCCCCATCCCTAATCCAGAAGCTATCTCAAATTGAGAACCACTTGCAAATAAAAATTTAGTGTCGACCAAGAGAGCCTCACTGTGGAAACAAACTGCTCTTCAGGGTAGGCTGCGTGTCAGGCAGTGGATGGATGGCCAGCAGAAAACGAACTCAGCAAACCCTGCTTCACAAGGATGTTGCAGGGCTGTTCTTTTAATAATATTTAAACATTTTTATCTTATGTTTAATATTTATTTTATTTCTATATTTTTCTTCTCTCTTTTTACCCTTCAGTTCCTTTGCATAGATATTATTATGGCTTCCAGTTTAGTGTTGTTAAGGGATTCTCAGATATGCAAACAAGTGGGGTCTTCATTTCTTTTGCTTTCTCTTAGGATCTTTTCCTTTTCTGTTTGTTTTGCCTAATTCTAATGTGTTAGTTTTTGTTTTATCTTATTATATTTCAAAATTATTATTCTTAGGATAAACCTGTTCATTTTCTAATTAGACACAGGAATGAGTTGAATTTAGATTGGAGGGGAAGTAGAGAGGAACTTGGGGAGCCAAGGTAGGGGAGACCATATTCAGGATATATGAGAAAAAAATCTACTTTCAATAAAATAAAAAATTTAAAAAGTAATAAAATAGAGTTATTCTGATTTTTCATTAAATAAAAGTATTATAGTAACAGCCAGCAGTTAGTGACAGTCTCCTATGTTTCAAGTATTGATGATCACAACAATTATGAAAGACCAATATTAGCATTTTAAATTGCAGATAAGGGAACAGACTCAGTGAGTCCAAAGAAATACCCAACCCCACAGATTTAGTAATTAAGAGATAATGAAGACATGAGAATCTTTCCAACTCTGCTTTCTCCTATGATGGCTTCTTGGTCATCTTCTTTCCAACAGTGGAGGTCCTGGCAGGGATTATAAATTGTACTTTTATACAGGTCCTGGCAGGGACTATAGGTTGTACTTTTATACAGGTCCTGGCACAATAACAGGTGCATATAGGACAACAGACACCTATAGACGGATCCCAGGGAACAGTAGTGAGCTTTATCTACCTAGCAAGCAGGCTCCCTACTACTGTCTAAACCCCCCATACATAGCTGCCAGCCAGTGTGGTGTCTCCACAGTGCTCCTGAGTCTTAAGAGCTGCTACTTGGCCAACTACAGCGAAAGCATGCTTTAGCATGTTAGCCACTGTGAAACCCTTATTTGCTTTCCCGTGCTTTCTACATCTCGGTACCCTACCACTGAATGCAACAACTGTGATCTGAGATCATGACACATCACGTGCATGAAGAGGCCAAAGGATCAGATGGTCAGCTTTCAGATATTAAACAAGTAAGAAGGGCAGAGGAGAGCTACACACAGGACCTGACACACAGGGAAGGCCTACATAATGCTGTCTTCATGTCTATTATCCTACACTGTTTCTTTATTAAATGTAATCATTAGCTCTTTTACTAAAATTTTAACCAAAATAACTACCACCACAATACATTTTAAATAAATCAAAAAATTACTTTCAAAAGTAGTTAATGAGAAAGATGGAGAAAAATGGCCTGTTCACCAGTGGTATCTTGTATGTAACACAGAGATAAATGAAGTTAAAATTGAAACTCATAGGCATCCATATTTTACATTTATTTTGGAATAATTTTAGACTTGCAAAGACAGTACATCAAGTTTCCATATGTCCAGCTTCTCCTGCTAGCATCTTATATAACCACAGTGACATTTCTAAACTAAAAAATTAACATTGGTAAAATACTATGGATTAAAAAGACATTTCTACCAGCCTCCACCTGGTTTCACCAGCAGTTTTCATTAATCTACATTTTGTTCCAGAATTGTATCCCGGATCCTAAAATAGATTTAGTCATTGCCATCACTGTCATGTCTCCTTATTCTCTCCCAGTGGGTAACAGTTCCTCAGCCTTCCCTGCTCCCCCATGACCTTCACACTTTAAAGAATGCTGCTTACTTAGCCTGAAAATTATTTTTAGTTTAGATTTGTCTGTTGTTTTCCCATTGCACTGAAGTTGGGTTCAGGGTAGGAAGACCTTAATGTAGGTCATGTACCCACTTTCAGTTCATCAGATCCAGGGGTAGAGGGTCTATTGGTCACGAGAGTACTCAACCAAGGTGACTTAAAGTAGTGTCTTTCACCGGTCTACACAAAGTTATCATATTTTTATAAGTATTTTAGTAGAGATAAGTTTCTTAACTAATATCTTGCTTTTTGTTTGTCTCTGACTTACATTAACATTCAGAAGTGGGTGTTCCAATGACAATTATTATTGTGGTGAATTAATGTTTTCTTTGTTTAACATACTTCTTTCAAAGTGATCATATAGTTATTTACAGCTATATATATATATATATATATATATATATATATATATAAAACCTACAATTTTGCCTTTGTCAGAAAGCTATATAAATGACTTCTTTTTATTTGCAAAATATACTTAACATCCTCCATGTCAATTATTAGCTTTGTCCTTATTATTATGGGGGCACTGTTTAATTTTATGGGTATGTCCAGCTTATATATTCACATAAAAGGCATCTAGGCATTGTCTAATTTTTATGATTAGAAACTATATATATTTAGTATACATGTTTTATATTAAAAAATGTTTATAGATAACATCATGAAACCACTAATGAAGCACAGTACTGTCCTTTTATTGATTAGAAGTATCTGGAAGGCAATATCTATCTTTTGGGCAGATCATTTGGCTTAAAGCAAATGCTGTAATCCGAGGGTGACGATGGCCATCTCATGATGGATCAAGGACGAGACCAAGATGCCAACGCTCATCCCTTCAACACACTGCTGGAAGTTCTGACCAAGGGCAACCGGGCTAATGAATCAAAGGTATGCATACAGGGAGATAAGGAGCACAACTGTGTGGCTCTCTGCTAAGAGTGTAGCTTTACAAAAGAAATTTCTAAGGATGTCACATCATAAAAGAAAACAAACTAAGAATCAACAAAATGAGCCCAACTTAGAGTTACAGCTTAGAAAGTAAGCACACAAAAATTAGGTATTTCTATAAAACAGTGGACTAAAGAAGACTGGTAAACAAAGACTCTCATTTACAAAGAACCCATCTTCCTCCCAAATAAAACTAACAGGAGTGCTACCAAGAAGACTCAAAGGATGTGTGCACTGTAAATTATAAAACACTGATGAAAGAAATGAAAGGACTGGGCAGATTAATTTATTAAAATAACCATATCACCTCAAGAAAGCTACAGAGCCAATGTAATCCCCATCTATATCTCAATGACATGTCACAGAGAAATAGATATAAGAAACCTACATTGCCTGTGGAACCAGAAACGACTCTGAACTCTAAGCAATCCAGACCAAAAAAAGAAGAAAGAGTAGGCATCACAAACCTCACTTGAAAATACAGTTCTCCCTTAGTATCTGTGGAAAACTGGGTTCAAGACTTCTCATGGGTACTCAAAGCCTTTCCATTAAATGAGATTTTATTTGCACACAACCTACACGTCCAATCACAGAATATACATGCTGTGTAAAAACAGTTGCTATAATGTAATGTGTAGGGAGCAATGGCAAGAAAAAAGATAAGCACATATCTAATACATAGTTCTTTAAAAATGTTACTATATGGTTTGTCAAATTCGTGTATATGGATATAGGTCAACTATAATGGTATTATAATCAAACCAGGTGTTAACAGTAATAAAACCAGACAGACATATCAACTTATGGAATAGTGTGGAAAGCTAGAAATAATCTATGTATAGCCAGCTGACTTTGATAAAATCTCCAAGAACTTATTCTAACAAATAGTCACTTAAAACATGGTGTTCGGAAACCTGACTACTCTTTTGCAAAGTATAAACCAGACCTTATATCAGAAGACAAAAAACAAAACAAAACAAAACAAAAAACAAAAGTCAGTCAACTCAAATGGATGAAAGGCATAAGCATAAATAAAACGTGGCGTGTGAGTTTCACAACACCAGTCAGGACAGTGATTTCTTAGGCGGGACCCCAAAAGCATAGGGAGCAAAAACAAAACCAGACAAATAGGATTCAGTCAAACCACGGGGCGAACAGGATTCAGTCAAACCACGGGGCCAAGGATTACCAAGGTAAATAAATAGATCTTGGACTATGTCAACAATATTTCCAAATCATCTGAAAAAGTCCAAAGTACACGGGGACTCAAATGCGAAATGATGGCTGCATAAAAGAGGCAAGAAGCATTTTTCAAGAGACCAGAATGGTCCTTCCTCTGAGGCAACAGTTACCTGTAACTAACTGTGGGCTGAGCCACACATCACATCATTATAAGGAAAAAAAAGATAGGATAAGATGCTTTGAAAGGAAAAAAGGATAAGAAAGCATTAGATAAGTTTTATTATAGTACATTTTTTATTTTAATATTTTATTATTGTGATTCTTAGCTTTTATGTTGTCAAGTCTATAAATAAACTGAATCATATTTGTGTGTGTGAATTAAAGATAAAGCATAAGGACATTACAGTACAATTTTAGGGATCAAGGTCCAATTGTATATTTTCAATACAATAGTGTTGTATATACACTGTTAATAAAGATATTCTGTTACTCATGACAATATTGACCTATTACAGTAAGTGAAGTAACTGAAGTGCAGAAGGGCAGATGTAGGACTTCACGCGATCTAAAGAAACGATCCTACAGGAAACCTAGGATAGAGGTAGTTATCAGAAATTAAGAGAGTGGTAATGGGAGAAGAGAAGGGAGAGATGTGAATCGTTTGTTACAAAGATTCACCCAGGCAGGAAACCTTAGTGATCTACTGCACAGCAAAGCAGGCGACCTCAGTGAGCCATAATGCATCATATATTTCAGAATTGCATGAGTTTTTTAAGCTCAACATAAAAAGTTGGTATATTACCAGGAATGAACGTGTCTACAATGTACATGCAAAAAACATGTAGAAATACAAAAGTAAACAAACACAATTCTGTGTCACATAAAATACTCAGTAAGGTTACAATACTTTTAAATATCCACAGAGTAAAGTCTTTACAGTTAAAGATAATCCTTTGTATTGAAAAAAGTTAAGTTCAAAGTTGACATTCTAATCTTGCATATAGATTATTTATTCTGTGCTATAGATATAATTTTATAATAATGCACCTAACCCTGACTAGAACAACATAAAATGTATTATTCATCTGGAAGTCAACATATCAGTCTGACCTCTCTAAAGTTTATGAAAATCAGGTAATTACTTTCATCACTTCTCTACCCTAAGTTAGTATAATTAGCCACAGAAAATATGCACTTTTGATACTTTTATTTAAAAGAGAAGGCATCTGAAACACGTTTCCTTCAAAAAAACAATTTTGATTTCTTTATAAATAATTGGGAGAACAAAAATATAGTAAACTTTATTCTTTGAAGAAACTTTCCTGTAAAATGGCATTACATACTGATCACAGCAAAAGGAAACAGGTCAAGCAACAATCGATGGACCATTATTGAAGACATATTTATACCAAGTATGGTGTGATCCACCTATAATCTCAATACCTGGGAGGCAGAAGTAGAAGGATCACCCCAAATATGGGACTTGTGTGGCCTATATAGGGAGCTGCAAAGCAGCCAGGACAATATGAAACCATGGGGGAAAAATAACTTCATATTTCCTCTCAGTATTTGAGGATAAATGATGCCCTTAAATGTGTATGGGAGCCGTGAAGTCTAGAAATGTCACTAGGGAAACAAAACGAACCAACAACGAAACGACAACGACCACAAAAGCAATGCTTAACCCAGAAGCTCGACACTGGACTGTTTCAAACACCAAGATCTGACAAAATTATTATAGCTACTGTTTCCATAATGTTTTTAAAGGAAGATTAATATACTTCTTCAAAGCAATAAACTAATAAAATCTCATTATATGTAGTTTTAAACTCTAGTTATACTTATTGATATATTGTGTATTGATATACAGAATATATCAATAAATATGGAACAATTTATAATAAACATATACTTTAGGCACCATTTCTTACGTATAATTATAGGATCTGGCCTCAGAATTCTGTCTCATTTTAGTACTTTGGGATGCAATTTTATGAGAATTCTGATTCATACAAAAAAAAAAAAAAAACAAGAGCAAATGACAAATATTTTGTTTTACACTGCCCAATTATTAAACCTAGATTACCCTTAGTATAATGAGATAGCAATAGTAAAGAAAGACTTTGACATGCTTATGTTGAGGAATAAATATCTAAGGACTTATTATAAAAATGGTTTGTATTTTGAAGTGAAATACAGTTGAAGACTTTTGTTTAAAAATGAATATTGAGCCACCATGTTAAGAGCCCTGAGGCAGTGCGAGCAGGCCCTAGGGTTTGGTAAACATGAAGCAATGTGAAAAGCTACGTGCAGTAGGCGGCACCAAAGACAGGTCCTACTTAACACAAACATCCTTTCCTAAAAACCAGATGTTGGGTCACATGATGCTAGTGAGGAGGATCTAGGTTCTTGGATCAAAGAAGAAAAAGGATAATAGAGGAAATTAAATATACACCTCAAATAATTTTCTTTTTTTATTACATATTTTCTTTATTTACATTTCAAATGATATCTCCTCTACTGGTTACCCCTCTGAAAAAAATATCAAAAACAAAAAACTAACCCTATTTCTTCCCCTCACTCCCTGCTCACCAACCCACCCTCTCCCACTTCCTGGCCCTGGCATCCCCCTACACTGGGGCATAGAACCTTCACAGGGCCAAAGGCCTTTCCTCCCATCGATGACCAACTAGGCTATCCTCTGCTACATATGCTCCTGGAGCCATGAGTCCCACCATGTGTGCTCCTTGGCTGATGGTTTAGGCCCTGGGAGCTCTGAGAGTACTAGTTAGTTCATATTGTTGTTTGTCCTAAGGGGCTGCAAACCCTTCAGCTCCTTGGGTCCTTTCTCTAACTCCTTCATTGGGGACCCTGTACTCAGTCCAATGGATGGTTTTGACTCTCTACTTCTGTATTAGTCGGGCATTATCAGAGCCCCTCAGGAGACAGCTTCAAATAATTTTCTAATGCAGAATAAAGACACATAAATACAAGATAACCACCACATGATACATAAAATATCGCTTCCACACCACAAAACAATGAGCACGATTTTAACAAATGCTTGCACTTTGTAACAGAGCTCTTCACAGTCCCAGAAACCTCATAGCCTATCAATGTTCTTTATTACTGCGAGCACACTTTTCAAAGTGACTACACACAGGATGGGTCTTGTCATGACTGCATGTGTAAGTCATTCGTTCACATGTAAGGCTCTCACCACATACCATTTTGCTTGGAATATTGTATTGAATGTTAGGGAATGCAAACGTGAATTTTCTAACATCCGCCAGAAGAAGTTTATAGTGCTATTGTACTCTACGTCATAGCCAGTAGCTATGTATTCCTACGAAGGATCTGAAATATGGTAAGTCCAACTTGAAATCTTGGTATAATTTTTAAAAACTCAATACAAAAGAAATCATAATAATAATCTACAATGATTACATATTAGAGCAATAATCTAGATAAATAAGATTTCCAATTGGTGGTTATACTTTTATATTTACAATTTGACATTTTAATGATATGTTACATGACTCAGAGTATGTTATCCAATTCTAATATTTGAGAATCAAAAACTAAAAGATACTCTATCCTAGGATTTCAAACAAAATACCAATAATGGAGGTTCTAAAATATTATATCCTGAAAAACAGGCTCTTTTAGTAACGTGAAGGTTGATAGATGGCCTTGTCTGACTTGGGGTGGGGGGGAGGGTGTTAAAATTAGTAGTAGTAATACTGTGAGAACTGTATTTCTGAATTCTCTGCTCGAGGCTTGTCCATTCACCCGCCACATCTCTACTTTTTTTTTCTTTTTAAAAGATGGATGTCAGAAAATATTAAACAGTGTTCTACCTGCATTTGTATTACTCCTAAGTAGCATGTCAGAGTGGTATTTATTCACTCTGAAGAGATGTTGAACTGTCCTCATCAATTCTTTTGGATTCTCTGCCTAGTCAATCATGCTGTGATAAAAAGTTCTTCTAGACCTATATACCAACACCTTTATCTCCTCGTTGGTCACACTGTATTAGGTACACTCCCAATATGATACTGACAGGCAGTGGTGAGATGAAATGGCTTTATGTCCTCTCTTTTCTGGACTGAAACACTATGATACTAACTACAGCTTTCTCTAGATGATCTTTATCCTGCTGAGAAAATGTCTATTTCCAGTCTGCTGAGTTTATTGAAAAAAATCATATTTAAATTTTGCCCTGCTTGGTCAATATTTACTGACAAGACGGTGTTAGTGTAGGTTTAAACACAATCTTACGTGGTCAGTGCTAGCACTGATCTTGCTATGTAGCCAAGGACAGCCTCAAGCTCCTTTCTACTCCTTCTGACTCTGCTAAGTGCTGGGATTACTGGCATAAACTGCCAAGCCCAACTTTAGTTTTTCTCAATTAGTCATTTGATGTAGCACATGAATTTTGAGATGTTGAACAAACTTTGCTGCATATTTAAAGTGAATCTAGCATGATTGTGATTTACAATTCTTTTTTAGACACCTTTCAATTTGATTTGTGCATACTGAGGGTTCTGACATTGTCCTTATGATACATTGGTGTGTATTTTAATGATTTTATCTAGTTTGGTCGTTACATTTGTGCCATGTGAGAATGTGTCTTGGTGCTCTGTTTGTTTCTATATTCTTGGGGAGATGACAAAGAACTCGTAAAATTTGTTTCATAAATGGCAGAATTTACTGACAACACCATCTGGTTGTGGTACTGGTTAAGAAGGTACTAAACTGCTGATTCAGCTGTTTCATTGATACTGTCCAATGAATTTTGGCTGATATTTTCTTTAAAGAATTTGTTTCTATCAAACCTGCATCTTGGCATGAGGCTGTTTGTCATGTCTCTTTAGAATCCTTTAAGGGTAACAGGTTTGAAGTTATATTTCCTTTTTATCTCTAAAATTAGTAATTTTAATTTAAGCCTTCAATTTTTTTATCTTAGTTAACACTGGCTAGACCTTATCTATTTTATCATTCTTTTTAAAAAAAATGCCTTTTCGTTAACTCTCTTAATTACCTGTTCTCAATTTCATTCATTTCTGCCCTAAGTTCTTTCTCTTTTCTATTTTCTTTGAGTTTTAATGAATCCTTTTTTCCTAGTTTCCTGATGTAGAAATGTAAGTTACTGACGTCAAATGCCCTTCTTCCTGTACTCCATACACAAGTTGCTAAGTAACTGAGCACTGCTTTCACCAAAGCACAGACATTGTTATTTTCATTTTCCTTTAGATTAAAATCACTCAAATTTCTCTTCAGAGTTATTGTACTCAGGGACTATTTAAATGCATGTTGCTCAATCTCTACATTCTGAGGGGATTTTATAATTTAATTGTCAATTTCTAATTTAACTCCATTCTCATATGAGAACAAGTAGTGTAAGTTTTCTAATTAAAAAAAATGTTAAAGCAGACTTTATCATGGCTGAGAGTGGGACCAATTTTAGTTAATCATTAAATTCTGTTGTTACTGTATGAACTCACCTATAGATATGAACTATATCCAATTTATTGATGGTGCAGTAGAACTCAACAGTGTTTGATTTTTAAGTTTTGCACTCTGGATCTACCAATTTCACGTATAAGGTTTGGAATCTATCAGCTTTGGCTTTCTGTTGGCAAGCTGACATTACTGTTAGATGTACATGTTAAGGGCCTTTGTGGTTTTTTTGAGAATAGAGTCCCCTATTATCATCATCAAATGCCCTTCAATAGTGAATGTTTTCCCACTCTTAAATCTTCTCTGGCTGAGCTAAGATAGCTACTTCCATACTTTTCCTTAGTACTAATAAGCACAGTCTACTTTCTTTCATCCAGTTTCTTCAGCTTATATATGGATTTACATTTAAAACTGGTTTCCTTGAGCTAACAGAGTAGGTTTTCTTGAAATGATATGCCACACTATAGGGTTCTCCCTCCTCCCCTAACTCTACTCTACCTCATGCTTTCTGAGCTATCTGGATCTGTGGCTTGCCATTTGACATACGTGGGAAATTCTCAGTCATTACTAGTTCATCATCTCTTTTCTAGTCTCTCTTGCTTCTTTTCCACAGTCTGTCATTATGTTGCACCTTCTGTAGTTGTCCAGTTTTCAGTATGTTACACCTTCTGGAGTTGAGTTCTCGGGTACTCTTCTTTTTCTAAATCTTGAACTTTATTCTTTTCTCACACAGGTCCACACCACTCATGGGCCCAGACACCCTGCCGTGCCTGTTAGTCTTGTTTACATATAGCTTCCCTGTATTGCTCTTAGAGCTTCCATCTCTTTGCTAACATCTCCCATGTGTTCACGCATGCTGCTTACTTTACCCATTGGCCTTCTCAGCATCTTAATCAGAGTTGTCCTGGCTCTGACCAATCCAACTTTCTTGTAGTACCCGACTGAGTCAGATGCTTCCTCGCCTCTTCAAATTGTGTTTCTGTGGTTTAGCGTGCCTTCTATATTTTTCCTTATAGCTAGAAATGTGCTATGGGCAAAAGTAAGAATATTAAATAGGCCAGAGTAATGTAGTAAGATGACGTGTGTATGTTGGGGAGTCTTCTAGAATTTCAGAATTTCATCTCAGGCTGCTAATGAGTCTGTGCTTATGAAGTGCCAGGTTTTTGTGTGCTCTCATTTTTCACATTTTATTTCTATGGGTAGGGCAGCGAATCCAACTTGGGAACAAAGTACACATATTTCTTCCCCTGTATCAAGTAGGCTTGAACAAAATTCAATAGCCTCAGCTCTTTGCTCTGTGTATATATGCCTCTATCAAAAACAAAAAGGAAGAGAATGGGATAGCAAACCCCACTCCGAATCTCCAGTCACACTGTGATCACATACTTTTAGCAGCTTCATCTCAGAATTGCTCTACAAGCTAGATATTTTCATTTCATTGAAAACAAAGGCAAAACTCACAGAAAGGGAGTCCACAGGTCTCCAAGAGGATGTCCCTAAGTGGGACATCATCTTTATGAATACATGTAGAACACAGCAGATTAGCAGGCAGGCAAACCCTTGTTCTGCTCTGTGAAGGCAATGCCTGGATATGTTCCTCAGAGTGTACACTCAGTGCCAGCTTAAGAGATATCAAACCAAGTGCTAAAGCTGCTGGCTGGCATCTTATTGATGACAATGCCTAGAGGGATGCATAACGCATAATAGGTAGTATCTTTTAAATGAAATATTGTAACATAAGACCCAGCGCAGTTGTGTATAGAGTACCATACAGTCATAAGAGGAGGGAAAAGTCCACATGAAATAAGCTAGCTTCTCAGCATGAGGACTCTTTTAGGGGTAATAGAGTTGTTAGATCATATAGTTCGTTTTCTTAGAAAACTACGGCACTATACTTACATGAAGTCTATAAACTAATCAATGAAACACTTCAGAACAACAAGTCAGTGTGGCTGAACACAGAGTCAATCGCTAACCTAGGGACTGAGGTACATTAAATCAGACAGTAGCTGGTAAGCAAACTGATGATGTATTTAGTAAACAGTGATGACTTATTGTGAGCTCTCCATTGTTCTGCATTTCTATGCCATAAGGTGGGAGAAGCATAACATGGATCTGTCCTCATCACTTACCGAAAATAAAAACAAAGCCTGCAGGTAAACTCCAAAACACTGCTGCAAGTATGAATCACATCGCAATTTATTTTCTAAAAATAGCTCATTTGGCATAAACTTTAAATGTAAACGCGTGGTTATGCTTTTATTTAAAGCACTGAGCTCTGTGGGGTGTCCCTTAATATCAATAAGAACGATGCCAGATGTGAAGATGGGCTCACAGTTTCACTCTCTAAATAAAAATCTATTTTTAACAATTGCAGTTGCTAAAAATTTTCTAAACTTAGAATGTTGTAATTGGTGAATGTTTCTTTAAAGGAAAAGAATTTTGGAAATATACTGAGGTCAAACCTGACAAGAGACTTCCAAAAACCTGTTAGGAACTTTTAGTAGGGAAAGGACTTCCTCCAGCCTTATTAATATGGCTAATATTTTCTCACTTTCTGAAATAGAAGAAGAGGTCCTTGGTCCTATGAAGGCTCCACAGATGCCCCAGTGTAGGGCAATCGAGGGCGGGGAGGTGGGAGTGGGTGTCTCACAGAAGCAGGGGGAAGGAGGACGGCATAGGATGTTTCCAGGTAGGAGAAAAACTGGCAAAGGGGATAGCATTTGAAATGTAAATAAAGAAAATATCCAATTTAAAAAAAAAGAAAAGAAAAGAAAAGCCATCGAAGTGAGCATTTTAAGATGTAGAGTTAGGTGAAAGATAAAATCCAAACCAATATTACCTAACATGATCAGGGCCTATAATTGGTCAATGTATGCATACTGTAGGTCACTTAAAAATTAAGTTTATTGTATTTCTCCTTGTATTATTCTTTTCTAAAAAGCAAAAGTTTAGCAAATGCTAGAGGGATCAAATCCTAAGTGGCCACCAAATTAGAAAAACACTTCTTCAAGTCCAGCCCATAGAATTCCTTCTGCCTCAGTGACTCCAAAATTGCTTTAGGACTAGTAGGGTAGTAACGTTACAGTTACATTCCATCTACTCACCATCCAGATGAGTCTGCATATGCCCAACTGAAGAGGTGGAGTGAAAATAACTTTTCCTTCCAGGTCAGGTTTGCCTATGCTCTAGCTGTCTACACAGTGAAATCCTCAGACGCCCAGGATCCACCTGAACGCCATCACTCAGAGACAGCTTTTACAGACAAACCATCTGTGTCCTTTCCCCTGTTCTTTCTGAATCTGCCACTTGAAGGTGGAGAGTTTGGTGGCAAATTACTCCAGCCCTAAGTGCCTCAATTACACAGACTAGGAAAAGACATCTTTTTCACCAAGAGGAAAAAAGAAATAGTTCTAGATTAATTGTACATGTGGACTACGATCTAGGTTAATAAAATGACATTTTATAGAGCTGCCTGAAAGGGCCGTCTCTATCTTCCTGGAAGCTTTGCTTTCGTGAAACACCAAGGGCTTGATGCATACTCAGGATCAATTCTAGAGAACAGATTTCCAGGCGATAGGTTTTTTAAGCTCAAAATCTTATGTTAAATGTCAATTTTTAATTATTTATATTTGATTATTATCAAATACTTGATATTGTTAATGTCAATTGACATTCACCTTATCTTTCCTTAAGTGTAGAAGATAATGTGATTCCTCATGGGATTTGCAAACATGTATGCCACTCTACCTTGCTCAGATGCATCCCTAGCAATCATATCCTGTCTGGAAATCCTCTCCACATCCTCTAAAGCAGCGGTGAGCACGGTCCCTCTGTTGGAAGAACTCGAAGTTTACCACATGACGCGCAGTACCTACAGCGCTCGGAATGTGAACGCAAGCTGAGGGAGGAATGACACAAAGCACTACTGTGCTTTATCTTCTTCAAGGAAATAACTATCTCGGCGTACTCCACCCTCAGAAAGGCCTGGAGCGGGGCTCACCTGGCAGGGTGTTTGCCTTGCGTGCATGACGGCCTTGATTTCATCTCTAGCTGGATGAGCCTCCGTGTGCTGGGCATGCCTATAATTCCAACTCCAGATTTAGACCGAATGATCAGAAGTTCAAGGTTACACTCAGCTACCACATCAGGCAAAAATCAGCTGGGCTGCATGAAGTTCTGGTCGTTGGTATTATTATTGTTACTGTTGTTGTTATTTATTTACTTTAAAAAACACATTTTTAAAAATTTATATTGAGAAAAAGTTTGTATTTTCAGTATTACCATAGACAAGCATCTACATAAGACTGTTAAATTGATTGTTGTTTTATATCAAACAACTTTTATAATACTCACTTTTATTGTTATAATATTTTATAAATTTTAAAGAATATGATAAAAAAGATATTTTAGGTACTGAAGGGGGGGTCTCTGGGAGGAGTTGGGGCACAAAAGGAAAACAAGAATGTGATTTAATTCTATTTACTTAAAATATTTTTTTCTCATTTTTTAATTAATTAATTTATTTTTAACTGTATATTTCAAAATAATACATTACTATTAATATTTTCTTAAATGAATATAAATATATAATTTGTTTGTTTGTTTGTTTTGTATTTAGTAGAGCTTAAGATCTTGGTTCTTACTGTGGTAACTTGATACAAGAGTTACAAATGTCAAGCAAAGCGTTCAGTCTCATTCTTTGTTGTTTTCTTACAAGCCCCCTCCCAATTTAATTGTCTACATTACTTTTGGGTATATAAATACTCTTAAAATATGTAAGCTGTTCTGAAAACCATAATATAGTGTAAAAACATGAAATAAACAGTACTACTAATAGAGAGGCTGAGATAGGAGAAGCCATTGATCTCAAGACCATTATGTTGTACGCAGCAAGACACTGTCATGAACAAACAAGCACAAAGTGTATATGGATTGTATAAAATATTGGACCTATTTCTCTAATTATCAAATTAGAGAGACCATTGGATGACAATCAACAAATTTCTAATTCCTCATGTTTTTGGATTGCAATCGATTAGGATATGTTGGTAATATTAATTTTCATATAAAGATATTAAGAAAAAAAACCAACATTTTTTGTAGGTGTCACATTTCTTCATTTGCTTTGTTAAGAACAAAATTCTCAATTGTAAAAAATATATGATAAAGCAATTACTTTTTGAAACATGTGCTTTTTTGCTAAGTTGCTTCTATATTCCCAGTCAGTGTTTTAGAAATACTATTTTACTACACGATAGTTGACTACTTTCAGAATGTGCAAATTATAGCACCCTATTTCTTTTACATCAGTTCTATTAATGTAGTTGTTGTCAAAAGGCCTGATTATGCCAATGCATTTTCCCCCCTGGTATCTTAGTAATGTGTACATTTACTATGTGTGCCTAAATGTATGTAATGAATTCAGCAGTTCTAAGTGGACACCGGCTAGAGTTTATGAGCCAGTAACAAAAAAGGAAGGCTCTCTAAGGAAAAAGACATTAAAATAAATGAAAGAGAGAAAAAGAGAAGGAAACGAGAGAAGAAAAGAAAGGGTGAATGTTATAGGAAGAAGGGGGAGAAGGGAGGGAAGAAAAGAGAGTAAGGGGACCATAAGGAGGAGGAAGAGAAGGAGTAGACATCATTCTGATCGCACTTCAGTTACTGGAATTCATGGGCCCTGATTTACACATAGCTTGGTTGTTCTGCAAGATATCTCAATATCTATATATTATATGATTATATCTATATATTATATGATTATATGATAGTCTAAAATTTGTTTATGTTTACAATTTGTCATTGCCATTAAAATATTTCTCATGTATGTACATGCATATTTACATCTATGAATAATGGCAAATTTGAAAATGTAGTCCATGTCCACACAGAGACACTGTCATAAAATTGTAATCATTTTCGTTATTTTTCAAAGATTACAAATGGCTATGAATGGAAAAGAAACTGTTCAGTATACTGAAATACTGTAAGGACTTTCAAATGTTGAAACTTGGGTTTTCTTCAATGGGATTGACTAACAACTATAAAATTTATTTAGGAGGCAGCACTCTTTTCTTTAGAACATGACTTTAAAACATGACTTTAAATCCAAAGGCTGATGAAGGAATCTCTGTTTTTATTACTACATGATTCTGATGTAGGAGGGGGGAAAGCTCATAGGGAGAAGGACAAGAAAAAAATGATTAAAAGAAGGCCTAAATGGAAGGAAAGAAATAGCCATATAAGTAAAGCTGGCACATCCAGTCTGAATCTTAAAAGGTGTCTTGGGTGAAAACAAAGTGACTTGATCTTTGAGGATAGCTATTTCCTAGCAACTGAGACAACATTTTAATTGTTATGCATTACCACTGAAAATTAGAATCAATACTGAGTTAAGTAAAATATGAAAAGGATGTAAAATAAACAAGGATAAAAAAGCTCCCAGGGGTTATTTCTTGAAAAAAAAAAATCCTTAAGAGACCACAGAGAAAAAAGGAAGCAATAATCGATTTCAGATCAGACTCTGGGGTTAGACACAGAATTGATGTGCTCAGCTACAAGGACAAGTAAAAGCTGCGCAATGTCCTCTCTAGCCCCCAGGTATCTTCTGTAACTCTCAGAAAAGATTTATAGACAGAAAGGCAGGCAATTCACAAATCTGAGAATGTGTGTACACAGGTACAGGCACTCCATATGTACACACTCACATTACACACACACAGATTCATGCACCAAACACATACATACACAATTATATCATACACATTTACACACACTCATCCCCCACATTATATACAGATACTCACACCATACACACATATGGACTCATACCACACACTTACACACACAATTCACATCACACAAACACACACTCATACCGCACACATGCTCATAACACAAACCATATACACTCATTCCCACTATCATACACGAGTACTCAACACATATATACATATACCCTCATACCATACACATATACTCACATGCACACTCATACTGCACCACACACACTTGTATACTCACACAACACACATATACACTCATACACATACTACACACATATACATTCACACACACACACACACACACACACACACACATGCGCACATATTAGACAGATCATCAAAGACATGTAAAGGAAACTTTACATTCTTATGTCAGCAAACCAGTCTCTTAGCAACAATGGTACCAAGAAAGAACATTTACAGTTAAAGTTCACAAGGAAGAAGTGGAAGTCTCAACGCGGCTTTTTGCAAACATGCTTTCAAATGGGCAGGGCTAGTCTAAGACATGAAGAGGGAAAAGAATCCAGTGTGTCGCCATACCACATAACAAGTAAGGGAAATTAACTATGTGAAAGCAGACAAGGGACAGTTTAACTTAGGAGAAAAGAAGACAAAGGTTTAGAAATGGTCTCCTCATAAATGAGTTGGTAGATAATACGAAGTAGCAAAGACCATCACATGGCCCAGTTGTAAAATGTGGAGTCAGACTAACATGAGAAGCAAGAGCAAAGCACTGGGAACAGAAGTAGGAAGAAGATAACCCAGGAGTTCAGTATGAAGATGGCTCCAGCATGACATCATTAAATTGACACCAGGTACATGCATTCTCAGGAAGACAAATCCCTAAATATGGCTGTCACATAGTTATAACAACAGTCACAGTTGACTGTTCTTCTGAGTGTACTTTTTTACTTTATCACATTGTTAGCTGCATTCTCTGAAAATCTTCCTGTGGCTATACTTTTAAGAAGGCTAGAATTGGTGATAAACGTCATCTTATCTGTCCTACTCTCTCCTCTGATTTTTGTAAACTTGAACTATGAGCTGCCTTAACGCTAAGGAAAAGGCCTCAGTGGTATACAGACTTTTGTTCTTTCTGAACTCCCAGCATACTACACAGGACAAAGCAGCTCAACAAATAGATGCGTTATGAATAATGAGCAACTGAACAAAGCAACAGAGACAGAAATGGCGGGTTTCTGTCAGACAACTCTGCCTACTTCAGTACAATTTTAATATTATTCATTCATTCATTCATTCATTCTTGTGGCTACCTCTCCTCCTTTCACACTTAGTTTTTTATTACAAACAGACACGCACCATCGCCACATCTGTATCTTGTACTCTACACTTGGCCAGACAGAAGAAAAACTTTAAGAATGGAACAGATAAATGGATAACCCTCGCTATCTAGCTGCCTGGTTAATACCAGTAACTCTGTGAGCTTCTGATGGGATTCCCACATCAATACAAAACTCTCTTAACTTGCATCATAGCAAAGACTAACCCAAAAACTTAAAGACAAGATTTCTATTCCCCAAAGGCAGGGACTACGGTGAGACTAAGTGCCTAGGGAAGACAGTAGTAACACCACAGGAAACAGACCCGGGCTTTGTCATGGCACCAGCTGAATGTTTTTGAACCTATGGATGAATGTGTCTTGATTTTAGTTTTCTTTACATAGATAGAGATGGGTTTATGTTAGAGAAAGACATTCCCCAAAACTTCGTAAGTACAGAAAAAATATTTAGTAAAACTTGAATTTCAGATACCTTCTTTGAATTTCAGAGCTTCATAAAATGTTGTTAGAGAAAAGTTTTATTAAACAGCAGCGATTCTTTTAGTTATTACAGTGGTCCATAATTCTATATATCTGTTTCTTCTAAGGCTCTAAAACAACAACAATAAAATTCCCATTCAAGTCTACATTATCTTACAAATTCTGCAAGAGCAGCATCTTTCCCGTAGTTATATTCTGAATCATACACATGCAGGATCATCTTTTAAGAATGTAGTTCCTTGTTCATCATTTGCATTATTACTATAGCACTGCTCTTGGTTTTCCTCCTTCTCATGTCCCCTCCTAGTCTTAGGTATTGAGCCTGGTGTTTTGAACATGACAAGCACATGCTCTGCCACTGATCTACATAACCAACCTTTCCTATAGCCTTTTATGGAATCTTCACTACATGTAGGTATCATGGTAGGCAACGGAGGGAATACATGGAGAAATCAGATATGTATCATTTCTTCAGGAACCTGGAGCCTAATGAGATTCTATGGCAAACAACTGTAATGGAAAGTATAAACTGACAGTGCTATTAGATAAAGTAAAATGTGTACTGTTTTCTGATTGCCGAGGCTGAGTGTCATATAAGCTGACCTGTAATGGATTTGGGGAAAGATTGCAAGCAGAGAATAGAGAGAAATATCAGAAAGCCATGGGTGATGCACTACTACTAACTGTGTTGAGTTGAAAGGAGGAGTATGTGACAAAAGTGTAATATATACGTGACAGGAAGAATATGGAGGGCCTACTTAAGGTTTCACAGCATAAACTGCGTCAATCAGGTTAATGGAGAAGAAAGAAGCAAGAGACAGGCGAGCATGTGAGTGTGCGCGCGCACACACACACACACACACACACACACACAC
>JADRCD010221930.1:5149-16152 GCA_019843815.1 Montemys delectorum | reverse complement strand
CTCTCTCACACACACACACACACACACACACACACACACACACACACGGTAAGGAGGCACACAGGATGTGTTCTTCAAGAAGAATGGAATGGCAGCAACATGGCTGGAGGAAAGGATATTTATTGCTTAAGGCCACATCTAGAGAAGTTGTGGCTGAAGTCAGAGGTGATGCAGAGGCCAAACCCCAGGCAAGCAGGAAATTACTAGTGTCTACAACAGCAATGACTATATTCTAAAGGCTGGAAAGAGATGCTGCGTGCAAATGCTGACCCAAATTCCTGCAGCACAGTGCAAAGGTAACTGAAACTTATAAAGGCAGACACACAGCTGCCTTTAGATTGAGGGGAAGCTTGTATAGACATGGCAGCTAACGTTAGGAAATGAATGAGAACGATGCTCTTACAAGACAATGGGCAGTGCTGCTCTTAGGAAGGTACCAACATCATGGATGAGAAGAGGAAAATGAGTAAGAAAGAGAGCAGAGAAAGCTGGCAGGGCACTGGGGTGCAGCCACATGTGTGGGATAACACATCTGTTAAAGAAGCACACAGTGTGACCTAGTTGAGATCATAAAGCTGAGATACAGAAGCACTGTCCAAAGTTTGCTCTACAAACACTCTTTCAGCTGATGTTTAACCGAGCTATAAACCATAAGCTGAAACAAAGCCTTCTACCTCAAGTTGATTTTGCTTGTGGGGTTTTATCACAGCAAGAGAAAGCAAACTAGGGCAGACACCTTGTCTTTCTCCACACTGCTTTGCTCATCCCTATTCCCTTCACCTTCCCGCTTTACATCCACTCTACACCGCAGCACACTGCTCTTTACTCAGGAAATTGGCCTGGGGGACACTGACGAAAGCAGAATTCGCAAACAGGGTGTGGGACCTGGAAAGGCACCTGTGATGAGTCTATCCAACAACAAGTTTTGGTTTATAGAAGATGAAGATTAAAACATAATCAAGGGCCATAGTGCCTTACTTTCATTCTTTGTAAAACACAAACCAGCAGTATACATCCAGGCAGATGGATGAGGGATTTAAAAGAGAGGAAAGAGAGAGGGAGAGAAGAAAAAAAAAACAAAACCTAGAACCTGAGCTTTCTCAGAGACAGAATCAGCTGTCAACTGAAAGATAACCCGTTTTACGGTTAGTGCTACAGTGTATTTCTGGATCCTCCCAAAAGTTACCTGAGACACAATCGCTGGTATTAACTTAGTCTACAGAAGAGGAAAGCGCACGCTCAGATCGGACTCAGCAATCTGAGTTTCTAAGTTGGATGGATGTCTGGTGCCTCTGGAGTTCAGAAGAGAGTATATAGGATCTGCTGGAACTAGAGCTATGTTTGTGAACTACCATGTTGGTGCCGGGAACTACAACTGGTTTTCTGAAAGAGTAGTGGGTGCTCTTAACCATGATCGTTAAAATGTTACAGAGTAATTCTTGAAATGATTTGTTGCTTTTAAGTGAGCCTTATCATATATAAACATAGGCATATAAGTGGCTATACTTGCAAATACTAAACTCCTAAACAGACTATTTCACTTACAGCAGTAATGTACGGCCTGGAAATTAACGGAGTTACTCAAGTGGTATTAACTTTGAGAAGTGTTTGTGTGTGAGGGGACAACACACTGTGGCAAGGGGCATGGGCACCAGCCTGCCATGGTGCACGTGGAGCTCAGAGGATAACCTGTAGAAGATGGTTCTCTCTCATCATGTGGGATCAAACTCAGGTCATCAGGCTCGCCAATAAGTGCCTCAACCAGCTAACCCATCTCACCAGCAAACCTAAAGTTTTTTTTTTTTTTAATCTTTAATTGTGTATTAGTAAACATTTAACAAGAAAGTATTGTTGGCTTATATAAAATTGAGTAGAGTTTATCTAAACAGTATTTCCTAAAGCCCTCAACATTTTACTATTAAGCAGATTCAGGGATTATTTTTGTATTAGATACTTCTAATATGTAATAGCATTGGATATACTATAAAACTAAGTTTAAAGCAACTCGCTGTTTTTCTTTTCTTGGATATTTTCTTTATTTACATTTTAAATGTTTTCCCCTTTCCAGATCTCCCCTTTGGGAACCCCCTATCCCATCCCTACTCCCCCTGCCTCTATGAGGGTGCTCACCCACCCACCCACCCATTCCCATCCTCCCACCTTCAGTGCATTCCCATACACTGGGGCATTGAACACCCTCAGGCCAGAGGGCCTCTCCTCCCATTGATGTCCAACAAGTCCATCTTCTGCCACATATGCGGCCAGTGCCATGGGTCCCTCTATCTGTATTCTTTGGTTAGTGGTTAAGTCCCAGGGAGCTCCGGGGAGTCTGGCCTGTTGACACTGCAACTGGCTGTTTTTAACTTAGTGCATCATTTCTCAAGCTTATCTATACATAGGACCTTTTCTGTCTTTTCATTAATATGGACTCACATCACAGAATGACTGGTATCATAAGAAGCTTTCATCTATGATGATAGAAAGAGGAAAACTCAAATAAGTAGATGCTATGCACACCATGCATATTAGGTTTTGGAATAAATACAATTTTTCCAACAGGGTTTTTTTTTCTCCAGGATATCATTTTCAAAAGATTCATTATAAGGTGATTAATTGCTTACGGATATAGGAACCTGAGCAAAAGCAGAATGCTGAGTAGCCCTTCCCCCCACCACAAATAACCAAGATTTCTCAGGACTGACTGGGGTTTCACACAAAGCAGGTCAGACAACTAACATGAAATAAGAACTGCTTATGCATATTTAACTCTCTAAAAATCAC
Organism: Montemys delectorum; assembly: GCA_019843815.1. Taxonomy (NCBI): domain Eukaryota; kingdom Metazoa; phylum Chordata; class Mammalia; order Rodentia; family Muridae; genus Montemys; species Montemys delectorum. Next base: position 13,371 of record JADRCD010221930.1, on the reverse strand, counting down.
CTCCAAGGCACAGAGAAAAATAGCAAGAGAAAGCCACATCATTAAAAAGCTGATATCTAGCATACTCACACTGCCCATTCAAGCTTCTCATTCTTGATTGAGTTGTACAGAGCCTGTAAACAGAGGAAATAAGATCAAATTATTCTTTTTGTTCTGTTCCGTATGCTGAGCTGAATAGGGGAGCAAAGTCAGAGGTTTCAGTAAATGTTTGAGCAACTTCCTCAGGCCTTTACAATTACAGACTTTATTAACTGGAGTGGCCAGAGGGCTTTGGGTCAGGCTGCATGCCTCTAGAAGCTAAGGAACTCACAGGGGAGGCAAATGAGCATTTTAGGGAGCAAGGAGACACACACTAAGTCAAAACACTCTTTTATAAATAACACACTGTACTGTATATATTTTGCTCATGGAATTAAGCTATGATTGAACTTAAGCAGAGCATTCTAGTTCATTAATTTAAAACCTGGTCTAACAGATTCATTAATCAGGACGTAAGGGTCGTCATATGTCCAATAATGGCAGATCTGTGACTAGCCTTATGCTTCCTGAGGAGACCCATGGTAGAGGGCCTTAAGCCAGATATGGAAATGCATCCTGGAATAGTGTTAGTTTCTATAGTAACTGACTCAATGTTTGTTTGTTTGTTTATTCTAAAGTTAATCCTCTCTACAGTTCAGTGAGTGCTACCTCAATATGTATGCATTGTATGATAAAAGAGACAGAAAGCTTCCTAAGGGCTTAGTGAAACAGAGACATAATCCTATTAGCCAAGATAGCTTCCCTGACCCTCCGAGAACTAGTATCCCACATTAAGTCCTTGTGGTCAATTTGCTCATCTATGTAGCACCTACCCAGGAAAAGATTTTACTTTAGAATAAGACAAAATAAAGAAAAGACAAATATATTTCTAATATGCAAAGCCATGGCAGAAAATAATATAGAAAAAAATTAAAACTTATGGTGCTAGAATTTTTCCCCAATAAGGTCTTCGCTCAAATGCTCAGCCATAACTATTGACTCTGAGACAGGAAAGAGTGGCGTGAGGTGTCAGAAAATATTCAACCACTTGTCAGATGAGGAAAGACAGGCTTCAGAAGGTTGATTGAGCGTGCACATGTCAGCAAAAGGACTGCATGCCCATAGCAAATTCTCTTCCTACCACAGTGCTTCCAAATTAAGTGGAAGTACATTGAAACTATAGAGTCTGTCAATGTGACAAGAAAAGTAACCAATAGGGCTCTCTAATCAAAACCAAAACCAGACCAACTGTCTTAGTCAGGGTTTCTATGCCTGCATTCATATCCATTACACGTAAACGGTAGGAAGTAGGGACTGCTGCCCAGCTATGGTTTATCAGTAGGTTTCTAAGTCATACTGTCACTTCTATCTCTTAGCCTCTACTAAGGCTTTACAAGGGAGTTGAGGCTTGGCACCGTGAAGACAGTCCATGAGAGGCTATTGGTAAAGCCTGGTTACAGCAGTGTTTTGGTGATGCCAGTACCATGCAATGACCACCAATGACAGCAGCAGCAGTGGAGTACAGGCATCTGGAGCCCAGAAGACAAGATGTGTGCTACAAAGGGCAGAGCTGAAGAGGTGACTCAAGCCCTTGGAGGAGCCCAGAAGATTGTGAGTTGGATCCCAGACATTGGTTTTGCTTTTGATTGTGACTGTGCCCTGATATTTTTCCCTCTTGAAGGAAGAATGTATTTTAGTAGAGCCCACAGTTAAGAGACTTTGAATTTTAAAAGATACTGGACATTTTAAATTGATTAAACTTTTAATATGTAAAGGCTGTGGGACTTTAGATCTTGGGGATAAATAAGAAAGTAAGGGTTGAGACTTAATAGTGATGTGTTTGTGTGTCAAGTTGACAAGGGGTCAATTGTACTGGCTGGTTTTGTGTGTCAACTTGACACAGGCTGCAGTTATCACAGAGAAGGGAGCTTCAGTTGGGGAAGTGCCTCCATGAGACCCAGCTGTAGGGCATTTTCTCAATCAGTGATCAAGGGGGTGGGGCTCCTTGTGGGTGGTGCCATCCCTGGGCTGGAAGTCTTGGGTTCTATAAGAGAGCAGGCTGAGCAAGCCAGGGGAAGGAAGTCAGTAAGGAACATCTCTCCATGGCCTCTGCATCAGCTCCTGCTTCCTGAGCTGCTTGAGTTCCAGTCCTGACTTCCTCTCGTGATCAACAGTCATGTGGAAGTAAGCTGAATAAACCCTTTCCTCCCCAACTTGCTTCTTGGTCATGATGTTTGTGCAGGAATAGAAACCCTGACTAAGACACCAACCAACCAACCAAACAACCAAACAAACAAACAAAACGAAAAATATGAAAGCACAAAAGCTCCAAATGTAAAGCTTTTAAAACCATAACACAATGCCACAGATGGAAAATTTCATGCCATGGAACTCTGTTTTAAACCAGGTGAGGTAGAGCACACTTGTAAGCCCAGCACAAGGGAGGCTGAAGAAGATGTATCGTAAGTTTGAGGTAAGCCTGGACTAATGACAATTTCAATGCCAGTCTGAGTAATACCGCCGGACTTTGTCTCAAAAGAGGAAGAAAAAAAAAAAGAATTATGAACAGAACATTTCATCAGTACTGTTTAAGCTTGCCTTCAGGCAATGCATTTATTGTGTGCCTGAAACAAATTTCCTACTCAGATTTGAGTTCCTTCCTAATATGTAAGATTTGCAAACATGAAATATTGTGTATGCAAATATTTCAAGACACAAAGAAAGTCTGAAACAATTTCAGACCCCAGCATTTCAGGTGAGGGATACCCAATCTCTACTAACAAATTCCTTCCTGCCTTATCTCCCTGTAGCACATGATGAGACATTGCCAGTAGCTTTCTGCCAATCCCACTTCGAGTGTTCCACATTGACATGCCATGTAAGAACCGTGACTTATTTTTGCTTGTTTGATGCACATTTCATGTAGCTCAAGCTGATCTCCAACTCACTGCGTGAGAACAATCTTGACCTCTATTTCTTGTCTCTACCTCCCGTGTAGAGAACAAGAGGCCTACATCACCCACCTCCCCCTTGATTGTGATATTCTGGATTGAACTCCGGGCACTGTGCATGGTAAGCAGGCACTTGATCAACTGAGCTATATCATACCCCTAACTTAAGAGTTCTTTTAGCTTCAAATGTCAAACACTGAACTGAACTTCAAAGGCAAGGGTGAGTTTTTGTAGGCAAATTATAAAAAGATATGAACAATACTAGCCTCAGAGATGCAGGAATTAAACCTTCTTTATCTTTTCTTTCTTTCCCTCCTCTTTCAAACATCTCCAGTGTTTATTTCTTTTATTTCTCCTAACAACTGTCCTCTGTAAGCAGTGCATATACACACCTTTGAGTTCCTAAGTAAGAAAACAAGGGTTCTCTCTTCTAGTTCCAGCTGTAAAAGGTCCAAGAAGACATTCTCACTGTGGTCTAATTACCTAGTCTCTGGTATGCTGTCCATTTGCTAGACAATGAGGTTCTAGGATGGTCTGTTCTTAAGGAGAAATGGTGTTGTCTGTTAAGGGAGGGCAGTCCAGGTCTAGTGACTACACTGGCCAAACTCTCCTGGGCTCAGCAGTATGCTGAATCTGTTTAGGACTCATTCAGTACTACCAGAAGAAAAATTAAGTGAAATTAATGTCACTGGATATTCACCACCTCTGACTCCATTCACCACCCCCCTCAACCTCCTGCCAGTTTCTCTGAGAGGCATCTGTCAAGGTTCCCATTACCTTCTCCTTTTAAACAGGGGAGAATCACCACAATGGAATTTCAGAGCTGAAAGTAGAGGAAGGTGCAATCCAACATGAATGAACATCACTAGTTATTCTGCAGATGCCTCACAAATGCAACTTGTCTACTTTTTTTTTTTTCCTTTTGGTGGTAGTGAAAGACACCCCCACCCCCGGGAGACTCCCGCTCAAGTCCCAGGAGAACATGTACCCAAGGAACACAAGAGACCGTCTTGATGTAAACACATGAGGTAGTTTAATATCCGAGCTCCGGGTGGACAGGTATCTCACGCAGGAGATAGAGGAATCAACCCTGAAACTCAAAAGTTAAGGGCTTATATAGTAAATAGGGCAGGGAACAAAGGGGAATTAGAATGGCTATACATGATTGGTCATTACAAATATCAACTAGTTAGTGTACATGCAGACCAGAGTGGAAAATTCCTAAGAGGGGGTGCTATTAGGGAGTTTCTGGCTGACCTTAAACTATATCTAAGAGGTCCAGATGACCCATTGCCCAGGCACGTCCTTGTATGTCTGGGCCCCGGACATGTCCTTGGGATGTCTAACAGCTTGCTTGCTTTTATTCGGGCTTGTTTGGACATTCACAGACTTGGTACAGGCTTGGCCCACTGAGTTTTTCTCCAGCCTGTAATCATTCACAAGCTTCAAACTTAATTTCTCCTTTCAGTAGGCTGAATCTAGGATCTTTCTAGCTGTATCATCTCCAGTTTTGTACTTGCATCTACTCACAAATTACATGCTTTCCTCCTGATCCTAAGCGTTATAGCCCTTTATGTTCCTGCCCTAAGTTAAGGATTTTGGGGAAAGGCAAAAAGACTTATGCTTCTTTCAGATGAGTTCAAATAATGCTGGGCACTAGAGGATTCTATTCTTAAAAGATAAGCTTCACAGAGAGTCACTGTTGCTAGGACACACGCTTCAAGTACTTTTGTCAGTGAGAACAAGCCTGCTAAAATGACCCTGTACTCTCAATCCACTTATAATCAAATGTATTGGCCATGTGAGTGGCTAAAACTGGCAGTGCAGGCTTACAGCTCAAGAAAATAACCTGGGAAGATGACGCAGTTAGGAATGTGCTTGCTGCCTAAGCATGGAAATCTCAGTTATGATCCTTGAGACCCACCCACTTTGAAATAAATGCTGTGTATCATGTATCAACTCCAGTAACTGAGAAATGAAGGCAGGTGGATTCCTGTCACTCTCTCCAGCTGAATCAGTAAACAAGACAGAGAGTGCCTGAGGGAGACACCCAGCATCACTGATTTTTGGACTATTCTGTCTGTCTCTGTCTCTCTTTGTTTCTTGTCTCTCCATCTCTGCCTGCCTGTCAGTCTGTCTGTTCCCCTCACCCATCCCCACACAGGTACCTGTGTGTATGTGCCTGTATGTTAACTCTTCACTCAGCTGGAGAAAATTTCAGGATTAACAATGTCCCCTTCTCCTTGGATTAACAGCTGAGATAAAACAGGAAAGAAGTACCCTAGGCCCCATCCATGTGAATCCACACAGTGAAGTGATGCCTGCTGTGAAGGCTGAGTAACATACTCCCCAAACATAACTGTCTCCTAATTCTCAAAACCTCTGAATATTTCCTTATATGGCAAAAAACATCTTTAGATCAAATGTAAAGAGTTTATGATGGGGAAAGCCTGTGGGTGGGCTCTAAATGCAATCCCAAGTATCTTTATAAGAAGGCTGAGGGTAAATTAAAGAGGCAGAAGGGAAGGTGAGAGGAAGGCAAGAGGAGGGTGGAGTGACAGAGGATTAGCTGAGATTCCCCAGCAACCTGAGAGCTGGAAAAGGCTAGGAACACATTCCCCTTTGACCTCTCAGAGGGAGCATAGCTCTGCCTTCACAGGAATCTCAGAGTCCCCCTCTCCAGAACTTTGAGAGGACACATCTCTGCACGTTCTAAACACAATGCTTCTGTCATCAATTGTTATAGCAGCCATAGAAAACCAGTGAGCTATGATATGAATGACAGGCAGGTATCTTAATAAAAGCAATTCTTAGAAATATTTTATGTTAACCCCTAGACAAAAGTCTGCTTTACTTTATGGATATCATCTGAAAGTATGAGAGTACACAGCAAAATTTGTCAAGTAACTCTACAAATAAAGGCAAATTTAAAATGTGGATCCTACCCCAGATGCCCAGAGCTTCCCTTGAGAATTCTGCATGGATTATCAACAGATACTTCAAATATCATCAGACATAATGTATGATGCCCTAGCTAAAATCAAAATTCTTGCAACTTATCCCAGGAGTTCTCAAATGATCCTTCTGACACTGAACAGGACAGATGGTTTGTCAAATCTGAAGACGATTAATTTTAAGAATAAGAAAGCAAAACAAGTTGTTTAAGTTACAGAAATATGGGAATTTGGTTTAAATTTACTTTTAAGTTTTTGTTCCTCACTTCTGATTGCCTCTCAAAGATGATAAAATGCCATTTTATTCAATGCTTAGCACCTTCCTGGCAGCCCACACAGGCTCGGCAATCTTTTTCCATTACCACATTGTATAATCAGGATTCTCTCTTTCCCCAGAAGCACATTTTGTGTAGTTGATGGAACACATGTATTTTAGTTAAAGCATCTCTAAATTCCAATGATGTTCTTCACTCTGCGGATCTTGAATAATTATGAAAAGCATGGAAGACCTTACACAGCTTCCATTTTTACTGAATCTGATAATAACAATAGTGGAACTTATACATGCTACCAAGGTAAGGACTCCCTGAGCCCACTGGAATCCACCCAAGTCAAGAGGAGATGAAATCACAAACCATCCAGTGGGTCCTTCTCTCTCTGGCTCACATTCAAGGCAACAAACTCATGCCCAAATCAGGACTGTGTTTTTCCATGTCTATAATCAGATCCAATTTTTGGACAAGCTATCAGGTAAACAGAGCCAAAATCTTTGTCCTGGACAATTAATTTAACTTTGTGCTATGTTGCATGTACAAACAAGAATAGCAACCACAAGGATATCTAACCACAAACAGATATATCATCACAGATCCACAATGGAAATAGGAAGATGTAGAAGGTCTTACCTTAATGAAAATGAATATGAGGCATAATAACAATAAAGTCATCATGTCATAAGCAGTTTTAGCACTTTGTAGAGACTGTGGAGGCATCACCCCAGGGACAGTTGAATCTACTTACACTGCCTTCAATGGTCTCTTACATAAAGAATATAACACTTACTGCTAACCCTGCCCGACTTTATCGAGCCGAGAATTAGTCACAGATAGATGCTATAAACTTACTTCTCACATACAACATACAAGACACTTTCACACAGCTGGTTTAATAAATGACATTGTCTTATTTATGTTTTCACAGAGTTCATAGAAAAGAAATCCAGACTAAAGAAGCTAAGAACGCAGGAAGATGTGGGACACCTGCCTCTAAATTGTCTGTTGAAAACAGATAATTTAATTTACCTGATGTTTAATCTCGATTGTCTAACACACTCCTCTTTCTGAAAAAGTCTTTCCAGAGACAAATTAAGATTGTAAAGTCTTTGGTCATAAAGTACAGTTATTAAAAAGGATAATGCTAAAAAATATTTTAAAAATTAAAAAAAGGATAATGCTTCCCATACAGTGTGTGTGTATATGTATGTGTGTGGGTGGGTGGGTGGGTGCGCGCACGCGTGTGCATGTGTGTGCGTGTACGTGTATGCTTGTGCATGTGGGGGTTCGTGGAGACCAGAGGTCTACATCTAGTACCTTCCTCCATCATTCTCCACCATCTTTGAAGCAGGGTCACTCACTAGCCCTCCTCAGTTAAGGTAGCCTTCTGGCCAGTGATCTCCACTTCCTTCTCACCTCAAGTGCTGGAAGTCACAGATGTGTACCTCCATATTCAGCCTTTACATGGATGCGCGTAATTAAAACACAGGTCCTCTTGTATGAGGACCAGCTGTGACGCTTGTTCAGCACTTGGGTTAATCTCTTGATAGATTCATAAAATGTTGATAACTAGTGAAAACTAAGCGGCAGAGCCTAGATCCAGGAAAGAGATAACTGAAGGCAACTGTCCACGGGGTCAGACCTTTCCCTGACACCTTCCTGTGTGGGGGTCACGAAGTGAAGATGCTGCTCTACTATCATAATGTTCTGCACAGGTTCATGAGACCACGTCCCTGGGAACTGAACCCTATGTATCTATGAGCCAAATGATTCTTTTGTTCTTTAATTTTTTTTTTTTTTTTTTTTTTTGTAGTGTGGTCATAGCAATGTCGGAGAACTAATAGACTGGTCTTTGTTGTCTACACAGGCAACCTGAGAGGATGGCAGAAAGTTACCTTCCTTGGCTCTCTTTAGCTCTCTAATACAAAAATGGGCTCCTAGTTTTTCACACACATCTATTTCCTTGCAGTACCCAATAATACACTCACATAGACACACACACACACACACACACACACACACACACA
>JADRCD010221929.1:8469-34953 GCA_019843815.1 Montemys delectorum | reverse complement strand
TCCAGGAGGTTGGAATGTTGTAGGATCAGAGCCTAATTAAGATTTATCCTGGGCTATGTTTTGCCTACTAAGTAGCCATTTCATCTCTCACTCTGTCAGACCTAAATCCTCTGACTAACAGATAAAAAGCTTTTGGATGAATTACCTTAACCCTAGTATCCTGCCACTCAAAGGGCTAAGAGTTTCATCAGACAGCATCCGAGGCCCACAGCTGAGATCCCTCTGCTCTACCGGAAGTGCCCACTTAATGTTTCCACCGGTGTATGCAAAAGGTCTTGATCTGTGATTTTCTTGTTCTGTTACTATGAAATCTTCATGAAACTGCTTCCACATTGAAACATGGAATTAGTGGTAAACTAACCCTGTGTTCCCCACTCATATTTAGCTCCAGAATAAACTCTCTCTCCATTCTCTTTGAGGTAATAACTATATTTTTGCATTGATGATAACTTGTCACTTGCTTTGACCATCTCCATTTTCATGACTTTGAAATGTCTAAGGATCCCTAGCTCGATTTTTGCAGAATGGCCTTCACCTTGGCTAAATCTCCTGTTTTCTCATCATTATGAATTAGGTGGGAATATCCAGGAGAGACGATGTGCCTTCAGGCATCACGTCAGGGATGTAGGTGCTCACTTGTCCAAGGGCTGGGGATGCTGGCTCATTTGCTTGCTCAGGGTACTGTCAGCCAAGTTTCTCCACCCTTGGCTGACTACTTTCCCCTGTAATGAGTCAGTACCCTATAAAGACCACCTGAGGCTCTGTAAATGTTTCTCTGTAGACACTGCAGCTTGATGATCCTGCAAGCCGAGCCACTTTCTGTGAGGGTGGCCCAGTGGGGATTTTCCAGCTTTGTCCTCCTTTCTCTGCTGGCACTGGGCTTCCCCTATTGATGGATTCATTCACTGGTTCCTTCCCATTGCCATGGCTTAGCTGCATCTGTCTAACCTAGACATATCCTTAGGAGGTTTCCCTGTTGATTCTGATGTCCCGGTTGTTTCAAATTTGGCTGTGGGTTCTCTCCAAATTGGCCCCTGTCTTCTTGGGACATTTTTCAATTGTAATTGGAGCCTTCTTGGGTGTTGGTAACACACCTATCATCCTACATGGTGAGGTAGGAGTAGGATGATGTCTTTGAGTTTGAGGTCAGCCAGGACAACATAGCAAGACTTTTTCTTAAAAACAGAAAAGCAGGCAGTTGTCCCAGAGTTACCATGAGAGTCTGTGTGGGCTTGCCCACCTTCCCTATTACTAGCTATACACTGTCTTAGTTAGGATTTTACTGCTGTGAGCAGACACCATGACCAAGGCAACTCTTATAAGGACATCATTTAATTGGGGCTGGCTTACAGGTTCAGAGGTTCAGTCCATCATCATCAAGGTGGAAGCAGGGCAGCATCCAGGCAGGCATGATGCAGGCAGAGCTAAGAGTTCTACATCTTCATCTGAAGGTTGCTAGTGGAATACTTGCTTCCAGGCAGCTAGGAGTAGGGTCTTAAAGCCCACACCCACAGTGACACACCTACTCCAACAGGGCCACACCTCCAAATAGTGCCACTCCCTGGGCCAAGCATGTACAAAGTATCATACACACATATGCTGTTGCCCCAGCCCTCTTCTCTTCTGTCATTTCTTTCAGATGCTGGCCAGAGCATGCTTTCCATAACATGACCTCCATGCCAGCTTAACTCCACAACACAGCCTTCCCTTTTTCTCCCTCTATCTCTCTCCCTGGGTCAGCTGCTGAGACACGCTTTGCCTGCTCTGGAGTGGTTTTTCTTTTAAATGTTAATAAAATTGCCTGAGAGCTTCAAAAAGTACAAAAAAAGCATATACATAAACAATAATAAGAAGAAAGGTCCTGAAGCTGGAAAAGGCTCAGTTGGTAGAGAACTTGTCTTGCACACTCAAAGCTCTGGGTTCGGTCTCCAGCACTGCCTAACAGTACATCCATAATCCTAGCACTTAGTAGGTAGAAGTAGGAAGGTCAGAAGTTCAAGGTCATCTTCTACATATTAGTGAGTTCAAGGTCAGCCTTTGATATATGAGACACTGCTTCAAAAAAAAAAAATCAGAGTCTTTATTTTTCAGTACAAAATGTTCCAGGTTAACTTGTCCTTGCCTAGCACATTTTTTTTTTTCCAAAAAAAGCTTGATTCCTTCCTTAGGGTTCAGTATTCAGAAACTAGAATCCAGGATCACATAACCCTAGGTTTTCTCAATTGTCAAAGCCAAAGAAAAACATATAACACACATAGCATATTTATTGATTAGAAATTATTATTATTAGCCAGGCACATCTTTAATCTTAGCACTTAGGAGGCAGAGATAGGTGGATCTCTGAGTTCAAGGCTAGCCTGGTCTACAGAGTGAGTTCCAGGACAGCTAAGGCTATACAGAGAAATACTCTTTCAAAAAGACAAAAAGTAACATCTCCTCCAAATGTGTAAGTGGCCTTTGTCCAGCTCCTGCACGCTCTTTGGTTACTGGCCCAGTCTCTTTGAGCCCCCATGGGCCCAGCTAGTTGACTCTGTAGGTCTCCTCGTAGTGTCTTTGATGCCTCCAGCTTGCTCAAGCTATCCCCCACTCTTCCACAAGACTCCCCAAGATCCACCTAATGTCTGGCTGTGAGTCTCTGCCTTTTGGTCTTCATGTGGGTGCCCTAACAATTGGAGGGGAAGCTCTTTCTGTTGCCTGCCATTGGATCCCCTTCCCCTACCTGGACTGCTTCACCAGGCAGTGGGAGAGGATGTGCTTAGTCCTTCTGGAACTGGATGTCCCACGGTGAGGTCGTACCCAAGGAGGGCCTCCCATTCTCTGAGGAGAAAGAGAAGGGGTAATGGGGGAGGGATTTGTAAGGGTGGGACTGGGAGGAGTGGAGGGGAGTGGGATCTGTGATCAGGATGTAATAAATTAATTAATGAGAAAACAAAAAATATTAACTGTGTGCATTTGTGTCTTCATGTGAGCATGCGCACATATGTATATGTTCCCAAGGAGGCAGAAGAGGTATCCGATCCCCCCAGAGCATGAGCTGCTATTGGTTAAAAGCTATCTGTCACAAGTACTGGGAATTGAACCTGAGTCCTTTGCAAGAGCAGCAAGTGGTGCTGACCACTGAGCCACTGTTCTAGCCCCTTCCACGGTATAGTTCTGTATTTCTTTCTGTATATATCAGGACTATGGGTTCCCTTTGACTCAGTGCAGTAAGCCCCAGCATTGTCCATCTTTCTAACTCTTTCCTTTCTGTCTTTGTAAATCCTTCTGCTCACAGGGAGGAACCCGGTTCCAGGTTATTTATTTGTTCAATTCTGAAATACTAACAGGAGTTTCTAGATTGCTCACCCCCATCTATGAAAAACCGACCCAGAAGCAATTAATCTCACTTCCTCGGTGCCTCAGGGCATGGGTGGCCCTTGGCAACAAACCCGAGGTGACAAACTCTGAATGCAGTCACAAGACAGGAGCTTGGCCTCACGTGTGCAGGGCTTGCTTCAGGGCCAACTCTTGGAGGTCCCTTATCAGAAGACTCTGAGACAACTGGAGCCAGACCAAAGGGCACAAGTGCTTCTCCTCCCAATGGGTGCTGAGGGAGTGGTTGGCCTAGGTGCTCCACATAGTGACCTGGCCTGGCCTGTCTGGTCCTCTGCCACCAAAAATGACACTGAGGTAGTTAATAGAGATGGCAGAATCAGACAAATCCAAGTAGCCTTGGGTTAGACCTTCCTGGCCAGATTTTGAGGGGGCCACTGTGACTGTCACTCATTTAATCTGCCTTCAGGGAGTTGGACCAGAGGGGAAGCAACAGGCCTTGGTGAGGCTCAGTGTGCTCCCCACATTTGTGTGGGGGTTGTCTGCCTGAGGCTCCTTAGAGTAGATTTTTACAAGGACCAGGCAGGTTGCTACCAACTGAGAGGTGACTAGAGGAGGGCAGAGGCATGTGTCCTTTGAGGACATTCCAGGTGGCTAGGGAGGTAGATGACACTCAAGTAAAACTTGTATTGTTAATCTTTTGAGATTTTTTTTTTGCATAAATAAAAACAAAGCTCGTACCATCAGTGCAGATGTCAGCGGTAAGTGACCCAGGAAGTGGTAAAATGTGTAGGGTGGGGGAGGGGATTAAGAGGGACCCTGAAACACTGAGATGAAGGGGGCAAAGGTCCTGCCCTCAGCCTCGAGCTCATTCAGCAGGGGAAGGAAAGTGTCTTTATCTTATAGCCAGCACTGGCGTTTGGCACAATAGATAAAGAGCCCATCCAGGCCCTGTTGCTTACCCCACTGAAGAATCAGCAAACAAGGGCAGAGGCAGCATTAGCCCCTCTTCATGGCTATCCCATTCCTCTATATAGTCCAGAAGCTCAGGAGACTAGACAAAGCCTAAAGGAGGAGGCCATCTGCTTAGGCAGATAGTCTGTTGGGAGAGACAGGATGATGAAAGAAGCTATTTGATGAAGGAAGCCTTCTCAGGGGGTGGCTGCCTGATGGGGGAGTCTGTCTGATAGGGGAAGCTGTCTGATGGAGACTGTGCTGGCCCTGGTTCAAGATGAAAGACTGGCAGGGAGTGAGGAGGGCTATTGGAGGAGCACTCAGTGGGCATTTGTAGGAGGTGAGGTCCTGGCGTTGGTGGCTCCTGAGGGAATTCCCCAGCACATCAGAGGATGTGCTGTCTGGAGAATGTTTCTACTCTCACAAAAACACCTCCAGAGATGCTTTATCTACACACACACACACACACACACACACACACACACACACTCCCCAACAACTGGAAAAAACTATGACAGCAGGGTTATTGTAATTGGTATTGTTCAGATCTGAAGGACCCCATAGCCTTCAATCCAGTCAGCTGGACATGTGGACAGAGAGAGTTGAGGCATGAATTCCAGCTCCTTGCTTCAGACAATAGACAGGCCTTGGCCAGTAAATCTCAGATACATGTTAACTGTGGCTGGAAACATTTGTTTCTAATTAACTTATGAAAATAGAAAAAAAATTACCAAACAAGTAGAAAAGACATAAATGGCTTTAAAATAAACCCATAGGGAAAAATTCCCTAGCATTTTCCCTGAATTCCAAATCTTTTCCTTTAATTACTACTTTTTATTCCATGTTACTTCTTTTGAGGTTTAAATTCTTTATAGTGGGTTTTTGTTGTTGTTTCTTTCTTTGTTTTTAGTGATTGGAGCCATAAGTGCTCATCACAGGAAAACTAGAAAACTAGAAAAACTAGAAAAAACTGAGGCAGTCCAAAAAAAAAAAAAAAAAAAAACCCATTAAAAAAAAAAGATGCCTAGCATTTGGAGGCTGAGACAGGAGGATAGCTGTGAATCTGTTGCTAGCATGAGCATCAGAGTGAGACCCTGTCTCAAAATACAAAATAAATAAAATAAATGAATTAGCTTCTGAGGAGTCGTGTATTCATGCACCCTCTGTAGGTCAAACATGGCAATTTCCCCCCTTTCTCCTCTGTAGAATCACTGTCTGTCTGTCTGTCTGTCTGTCTGTCTGTCTGTCTGTCTGTCTGTTCATTGGCCTGTCTTTTCTTTCCTTCTTTCCAGAGAGGGTCTCACTATGTAACTCAGGCTGTTCTGGAACTTACTGCTTAGACCAGGCTGGTCTTAACTCCCAGTTCTTTTGCTTTGGTGATAGGCTCACAACACACCCAGTCAGCCGGCCAGCTTTCCCTCCCTTCTTCCCTTCCTTCCTCCCTCTCTCCCTCTCTCCCTTCCTTCTTCCTTCCTTCCCTTCTTCCCTCCATCTCTTCTTTTCTCCTTCCCTCCCTCTTTCCTTTCCTCCTTCCCTCCCTGTCTCCCTTTGTCCCTTCCTTCCTTCCTTCCTTCCTTCTTCCTTCCTTCCTTCCTTCCTTCCTTCTTCCTTCCTTCCTTCCTTCCTTCCTTCCTTCCTTCCTTCCCTCCCTCTCTCCTTCCCTCCTCCCTCCCCTCCTTCCTTCCCTCCCTCTCTCCTTCCCTCCTCCCTCCCCTCTTTGTTTTGTTCTTCTTTCTTCATAAAAACGCTATGTCACTTTCTGTTTCTTAAACTCACCCCTTAACCCATCCTCCAGTTGGGGACACTTAGGTGGTTTCCACTACTTTGCTGTTTCAGACCAGTGAGAGGGATTGTGTCCCCAACCACCTGTGACGCAGACAAAGCGCACGTGCTAAGTGGAAGGAGCTAGACACAAAGTGGACACCATGACTCCACTTACACAATTTCCCAACAGAATTATGCAAAATTAAACCACAGTGCATAGAGCTGCAGCCTCAGGAGGCAAAACAGCAAGGCAAAAAAGGCCAGCCACTCTCTGGTGGGCCTGTGTGTCCTTCAGCGCTGGTGGGAGCTCTGTGGGCAGCGCTCTGACAGCCTTAGGACCAGCAGAGTCGCAGTTCTCCAAACTGCGGTATCTTCCTTTATGTATGCACACGGCACCACACGAAATATTAGCTTTTAGATTCTCCCCACCCCCAAAATGTCCGCAGAATTTTGAGCCACTCTCCTGCCTCAGCCTCTCCTGAGTTCTGGGATCCCAGGTGTGCACCATGCCAAGCAAGTTTTTAATTTTTAGTAAAAGCCTCACTCTCATTGTTTGGGTCACATGGCCACGGAGACTGTGGCCAGTCTCAGGGTTGAGCCTACAGTCTCCTTCTGAGGGCAGGTGTTGCCCAGCATGGCCTGGGCACCAGGCTTTGTTCTGGGTGCTGGGCAGAGCCTCGAAGGGCATCCCTTCTGCGATCAGAGCCCTGCTAGAATACTCCCTCGAGAAAAACTCAAGCTGCCTTGTGAAGATAAGAGAACAGCGTGACTCAGAGCACGGGGACAGCCGCTAGAGTGATGGGCAGGCCAGGAAGACCATGAATTGACATTTGTACCAGCACTCAAATGAAATGAGGGAGGAGAGGAGGCGGCTGTGCAAAGGTCCTGTGGTGAGGCACGCTGGAAATTCCAGAGAGGAGGATAGGGGACGATGGGGCCAGGGAGAAGTGTGGTGGCTACCAGCCTCAGAAGACACTGGCTGCCCTGCCAAGGGGAGGACGTTCTCTGGAAGGCTTAGAAATGGAGACAGTAAGATCTGAGGCCTGATCTGAAGGACCCCAGACAGTAGACAAGCCCAGGCAGAGTCAAGGAGGCCAGCAAGAGGTTTTGGGAAAGACCACTTGGTCTTAAGCTGTGACATGTGGCCTGGGGGCCAGGCTCATGGTAGACTCCCTCACTCCAGTCTCTTCCTAGAGCCAAGGGCTCCACTCTCTTCTCTCCCTGGAGATAGGCACTGACTTTGCAACATACAGCAGCAGCCTCTGTCTGTCTGTCTGTCTGTCTGTCTGTCTGTCTGTCTCTCTTCTCTCTCTCTCTGGCCTCCCATGTGCCATAGGAGCCTCCTTTGGTCTTGTCTAAGATCCCCTCACTATATCCTGTCAAGAACTTTGTAGGGAGATGGTTCAGTTGCTAAACTGCCATGTGAGCACAAGGGGCTAAGCTCAGATCCCCAGAACCCAGAAATAATTCAGGCAGTGTTAACCATCCCAGCACCGGTGAGGCAGAGGCAGGATAATTCCCAGGATTGCTGGCAAGCCAATCAAGCCAATGGGTGCGTGAGCTCTAGGTTCATGGAGAAACCCTGTCAGGGAGACACAGGCATCAGAAATGTACCTCTGGCCTCCAAGTACTTGAGCACACACATGCACGGTTGCGCACACACACACACACACACACGAACGTGTACACCATCCTTACCATTCCCCACCCCACCATGCTTAGGTGGACGGCAATTGAAGACACTTGATGTGAACCTCTGGCTCCCATGTGGACAGGTGTGTACACGCATTAAGAAAAGCATAAGGCCTCTGGCTCCTGGTGCTTTGGGGTTTTGGAGGTGTGACCTTGCCTCCCTGGGGTCACTGATAGGGGAAAGTGTACCCCATTTCCAAGGTAATATCGATCATGGCAGGGCTGGAACCGGACCCCACTTGTGGCCCTTCCTGAAGATGCCTGCCATCCAGGCAATGAATGCTAACGAGTGTTGACTTTGCCTTCTTCTCCCTCACTTTTTGAGATGTGCAGACCATGTTTGCCTTAAAGTCATAATGTAGCTGAGGCTGGCCTTGAACTCCTGACCCTCCATCCTCCACATCCCAAGTGCTGGCATTACAGGTGTATGCCACCACACCTGCCTTGTAAGTGACTTTCTAACAGTTCTAACAGCAGAGCCAAGTCGAGCCCTAAGATGGCACTCCACTGATAGGGCTGCAGCCCAGTGAGGAATGGTGCAGCTCCTAGGATGAAGCAATGAGTTGTCCCTTTTTGCTTCTTACAAGTGGATATGTCCCCCTGGTCAACTTGGCCACGCCCCTGGTCTCTATGGGAATCCCACCCTCAGGAGCCCCCAGGAGACCCCGGGAGCCCCTGGGAGCCCCCAGGAGCCCCCAGAAGCCCCCAGGAGCCCCCAGCTCTACTGCTGAACCAGAGCATTTCTTTTCCAGGGCAGCTCCCTTCCACAACTGAAACAAAGCACCAAAAGGCCTCACTCACGTGCTTGCTAGACACTCAACCCTGACTGAGTCGTGTTATCAGCACCACAATTCTCAGCTTAGTAGAAAAAGAGACTGCAGCTCTCTCGTTCGCACAGAGATCCTGACATCGGGGTCCTTGCTCTCCACAAGGGTAGATCTAAAAGAACTGAAAAATTATAGTATATTGAGCCTGGTGAGCCTTTAATCCCACATTCAGAAAGCAGAGACAGGCAGATCTCTGTGAGGTTGAGGGCAACCAGGTCTACATACTGAGTTCCAAGACTATATAGTGACATTCTGTCTCCAAAAAACTAAAATAAAAATAAATTTAAATGAATATATTAAAATATATGCATTGAATTAATATATTAATATATTAAATGGGAAAAATTAAAAATCAAAATCAAGATCAGAGGAAAACATTCACATAACAGGGACTGAGGCAGTTGTTCCTAGAGAGGTATGAGTCTGGCCCCCGGCAGCCCAAGCAAAAGGAGAAAGAGCCATTTCCTGAATCAGTTTCTCTGAGAACATACACCTTTTCTTCAGGGGAGGCTCCAGCATTTCTATATGGTGTTCTGGCCCAACACTGAGGGACGTGAGGGAAGGACTGAGAGAGCACCTCTCTCTTCCTCAGGCCCTGTCCAGCTCAGCTGCTTCCATAGCTGCTTCCTCTATGTCCCATGATGCTCCCTCCTATCAACATTTGCACTTGACCAGGCTTAACGCCTGCAATCCAGCACCATCTCTGGGCCCTGCAGCTGCGCCTACCTGGGCTGGAGAGCCTTCACTGAGAGTCCACCTAGAGATGCAGCCTGAGTAGGCGAGTAGACAGGGCCCCCGCTGGTGCAGTCCTCCAACCTGGGGCCCTTCTGAGAAGGCCTTTGTCCTCACCCCACCTTTCCTTGCCACCAGTATGCTACACTGACTGGCTTCTAGTGGAGAGAGACTCCTTTTGTCTTTCTGAATGTCTCAGAGGTGAGGTGTCACCTGATACTGCTCCCTTCCCCACAGTCAGTGCCCACGGCCTGTACCCCAGTTGCCCTCTTGCCTGCTCCTCTTCAGTTTAACCACCTTCTGCCACTGTCATCTAAACAGCAGAGTCACAACGGTATATTTGAATACCCCTCCAGCACACACACACACACACACACACACACCACACACACCCCATGTAATAACCCCTCTGTCCTATTTCTCACTGAGGTTTGATGTAGTCCACTTTTGAAAATCCAAGTGGTCTGGGGTGGCTTTGGGGGAGAGTTTGCTCAGCATGCAGGAGGCTCCAGGCTTAATTCTCTAGCACCTCCAATGAAAACAACATATCCTCAAACCTGAAGTGGTATACGTGGCCACGCTCAGATTCTGCTAGGCTTGGGTCACGTGGCTCACCTGCATGGTACTGCCCATCCGGAAGCATGGAGATGAGGCCCCGGCCTACCTCAGCTGCATAACCCCGGTGTCCGCAAAGAGCCCCTTATTATTCCCTCATTACAGACAGGGCCAGCACTCACGACTCCCGCCCCAGGTCCTCAGTGAGGAAGGCGGAGCTGGTCTTGGGGCCTGGAAGTCTGTGCACTTGACTGTCACACAGTCACCTGGTTCTTATGTCTGAGATGTGGGCCCTGAGGGTCCCTCGCTAGCTTGACCTGTCTGATTATATTGTCCCTGAGGTCAGATTGGCTCGATTCAGTGCACCACCCATCTTTCCACATGGGACTACCATGGAGGTGAGGTGACAGTCCCTCAATGTCCTCCTTTTATCCACATGAGCTTTCCAGCAGGCACTTGTTAGACTCTCCTCCCACTTGGCCTCTGTGCATGGCTGGGGTGGCTGTCTGTGCTGTTCAGCCTGGGGTGACATCATATCTTCCGACTGTCCCTTCCTAGTGTCCCTGACAGCTCACAGTCTCCGCTGTCACCCTCCCCTCTGCACAAGGAAAGGTCGCACACCCATCACATCCATTTCTGTCCACAGCTCTGTTGAGGCCTTGGCTTCTGCGCTGGCTCTGGCCCTTTGGACCTTTTGGATTGGTCAGTCTGGGGACGACTTGGTCCCTGGTCTGTGTCTGCCAGACTCTGGCTTCACCTGCTCTGGGGAGGCTTCCATCAGTCTACCAGTCTGGCTCTCCTGTTCTCCCCGAGGGGCAGAGCCAATGTGGCCAATATCTCAGGCTTCCGTTCTCTTGGCTTCGTGCACACTACTCCTTCAAACTCAGCCAGTCATCTGCCTCAGTTTCCCCAGTGATGATCCATGGAGCAGCAGAGTCGTGGGTGGGCAGCAAGGATCAGCACCTGTTCACTCTGGGAGAGCCCACTGTGAACTCCCAGCTATTGGAGCAATAGACAAGGAACAGCCTTCCAGAGGTTTCCTCAGAAGGACCACAGTGATGTCTTAGAACAGACCAAGGGAGTGCTTGCAAATGGGGACTCTAAGTCCTGTGGAAGCTGAGGGCAAATCTGGTTTGAATAGATAGGTGTTCCCCTCCCGCCCTGGGGTCCCAATGCCAGCAGCCTTTGTAGGATCTCCTCAGATCAAGTTTTCATGGAGGGCAATGCCAGCTCCTGGGAATTTCTAGGTTCTCTGCTTCCTTTGTGGGAACCTGAGATAGAGAACAGCCTACCTTGTTGAAAGCCTGCAGAGTATAGAGGATGGACCCAGAGATGGGGGAAGACAAGCTAAGTTTTCACTCATCAGCACCCTTGCTGTGCACGTGGGGCAGATATCTCTCCTGACCTGATCTTTTTGTCTGTAAAATGCGGGGAGGTAGCATCCACCTCCCTAGATGGGCTGTCAGTGCCTGATTGGTGGAGCACCCTTGAAGAGCAGCACACACTGATACAGGGCCTCAGTGAATGGGTGGAGTTGGAAGCAGCACTTGTCTTGGTGTGGTGGGGGCTGTTAGGGACAAACCTTGCTCCTCAGCCATCTCCAGTTCTGAGTCTCCTCTCTTGGGTTTCACTAACCCTGACGCTGAAGAACCCCACATTTGAGGGTGCTGAGTTCAGTGTAGAAGCCTGGTCAGAGGTGGTCCCAGAGTAACACTCAAGGATGTACTGTTTGTGAGAGAACTCACATTCTAGGCCAAATTCCCAAAGGAGAACTAGCAGGAAACTCCCTTTCTTTCATGTTCTAGAGGCTTCTGGGGAACCCTAAACACCTAAATCTTTTGGTGTTTTTTTGTTTAAGAATAAGAAGTTAAAGGTCAAACTGGATGTGGTGTTGAACACCTGTCAATCTCAGCTACTCAGGGGCCAACCAGAGCCACAGAGTGAGGCTAAAAACAAAAAAACAAACAAAAAAACAAAAACCAAGCCGGGCAGTGGTGGCGCACGCCTTTAATCCTAGCACTTGGGAGGCAGAGGCAGGTGGATTTATGAGTTCGAGGCCAGCCTGGTCTACAGAGTGAGTGCCAGGACAGCCAGGGCTATGCAGAGAAACCCTGTCTCGAAAAACCAAAAACCAAAAACCAACCAACCAAACAAACAAAACAAAAACTCAGTGTTAAGGGCTGGCGGTATCCCTCGGAGACAAGAGTGCCTGCCTAGAATGTGTGAAGACAGTTCTATCCCTAGGATTACAAGGGAAAAAAAGGGGTCTGGAATGGAAATTGTGAGGGAGATGCTCAGTGTTGTCAATAAAGTTCACTGCACCCACAGGAAAAAAAGGGGAGGGAGGGAGAGATGGGGGGCAGGGCCTGTTTTCTTCACCTAGAAAAGTGTCACTGCATGAGAAAGGACACAGCTGAGGAGTTGAGTTCCAGGTCAGGCGCTCAGGTCAGGCTCTGTAGTAGGGCACTGACTGAGGGCTAGGCCCCAAGTCACTAGCTCACTTCAGTCTTCAGCTGTGGGTGGAACCTGGCCCAGAGGTCTGCTGTGTTTATGTGAAGAATGTAAATTAACAAGAGGTGTTACCCTAAGTGGGACACTGCAGGTCAGCAAGACAATTTAGTAAAGTAGCTTGCTGCCAAGCTGGGTGACCTGAGGTTGAATCCCTGGACCCACGTGATAGGAAGGGAGAGCCAACTCTTGCAAGGCTTCATCTGACCTCCATGTGCATGCTGGGGCACATGTGTGCACACGCATACATACAGAACAAATAAAGGAATTTGTTTGTTTGAGACAGAGTCTCTCTATGTAGTCCTGGCTGTCTACGTAGACCAGGCTAGCCTAGAAAGCACAGAGAGATCCACCTGCCTCCAGAGTGCTGTGATCAAAAATATGTACCACCATATCTGGTGATAAATGTTTGTCTGTTTAAAGAAAGACTGACATCGTAAACTGGATGACTTTTCCTCCTGTAGATAGCCAAACTGGAAGTTTTCCCATGGGTCTCCATGGTGTCCAGCCCAGGTATGAAGACTCTTCCCAAGTGAAGCTCAGTGGGCACCCACTCTCCCAGCTAGCCCTCATTCTCCAGGTGCTTTCCTAGTTCTTGGCTGTGTAGCCTCAGCACCAGTGGCCGGCTTACTAGATGCTTACAGAAATGCCAGGGGGGAGGGAACGGTGCTCTCTCTGGCAGTGCCAAGGAACTGAACTCTAATGAATGACTCACTGAACTGGGTGTGGTAATACACCTCTGTCACTCCAGCACTTGGGAGGTTGAGGCCAGGGGATCAGGAGTCCAAGGTCATTCTTTTTTTTTTTTCTAATTAATTACTTTAGCGTGTATGGGTGTTCTGTCTGCACGAAGGTGCATCAGCTGCACAGACATGTCTGGTTGTCCACTGAGGCCAAAGAGGATGTTGGATGCTCTGGGACTGGAGTGATAGATGATTATAAGCCACAATGTGGGTGCTTGGGAATTGAACCTGGGTCTTCTGGAAGAGGATCAGACCTCCTAACCACTGAGCCATCTCTCCAGCCCTATTCTGGACTACTTGGCAAATCTAAGGGCAGCTTGGGATATATAGTCTCAAAACATCAGAAAGAGAGGAGAAAGGAGGGAGAGGAAAGGAGACAATGAGGGAAAAGGAGGGAGGAAGGGAAGGAGGGAGGAAGGGAGAGAGAGAGCGCTGTATGGCGACACTTTCAAAGTCATCACCACAGAATCCCAGAGTGAACTTGCCATGAAATTAAAAGAAACAAGAAATTTCATCAACTCAGCCCTTCTCGTGGAGTCTGAGAAGTGGGACACAGAAAGACCAATGTTTAATAATGAAATAATTTATTTGTTAATGGATGGACACATAACTTTACACATAGCAAGGAGTCTCTAAATCATGATGGCTTCTAAAAACACATGTGCTTACTGTAGCCCCCTCCCCCCCCAAGCACCATTCTCCACAGTCCCAGCAGAGGTTTACATTGGCACCATATTTACATAAAGAAACATCTGGAAACAAGCTTCCCACTCTTCACCTGCGGCTCTCCTGTGGAGGCCGGCTGCTTCCCTTTAGAAAGGCGGTCCCCCAGACTAGCCACTCACAGCAGCATATCACAGCACCAATTCTAGGGGCAGTGGTGGAGGCAAGCTTGGTTTTTAGATCAAAGCTAAAACGAAGAATGCCCTCTTCAACCCACTGCCCTCCTAGACAGAGTAAGAACCCAAAGGAAGAAATCCAGATACATCTCAGCACAGAGCGCCTTCCTGATTGTTGGTTTGTTAGCATATCGCACTGTTTGATTTTGAGATATGCTAAACACTTAATTTCTTTGGCCATCCATGAGCGGAATCTAATGGTGCCAATCAGTTATTTCTTTTAGAAGACCACAGTTAAAGAAAAGTATTAGAAGTATTGATGGACCACATTTCACACCACCTCAACCCAGGATCTTTGAAAACAAAACATGCTGCAGACTACAGCACTCTGGGCACACAGCGTGAGAGAGGCCAGCACATAGCAAAAGGCGCTGGGCTGGCGTCTCCCAGAAAGCACTAAGTCAGGAGTAGCAGCCATTGAAATACCAAAGAGACACAGAAAAATAGCAGGACACACACAGGGATGGTAAAGTAGGGAGACAAAACACTGTAGCCAGGAAAGAAACAGAAAGCAGGATGTGGGTGATAAGTTACAGACCACAATAAAAGTGGTATTCCTGCCAATACAGCATGGTATAAAACCTTAATGTGTCTATATATGCTCTTCAAAAAATAAGTTCTCTCTTTGAAGGGGCAGGGAAGAAGGCAAGAGGGAGAAAGTCCACAAAACTCATCGTCAAGTCCCCAAGATATTGCTAGAAGGTTTTGAGTATCGTATGCCATCTCCTGTGTTCTTAAACCCCAAATACCCTTGGCCACATCAAAGATGGGGAGAAGGGCCACAGGAAACCCAGGAAAACCCTTGGGGTAGATGAAAATGCTACTTTAAAAACAAACAATAAAACTACTCCAGCAGCCACTGTAGGGTTGGGCCTGCCCAACTCAGGGATCCCAGCTGGAGACATTCTAGCCTTGGGTCAAGAGGGAAAACCTAGTCCTGTTCAAGACCCGCAACAGTCTCACCAAACCAGTACCAGTTCTTCCAGGGCAGAGGCACTGGTAGTTGCTACTGATTTCAAGATACCTGGTTAGCAAAAGAAAACCGGAAAACTTGCTGGGTGCAGGGTAGACATCCAAAGCCAGTTCTGTGTTTTCCGGATGATGCAAACATTTTCCTGCAGCATGGAATGAAGGTGACAGCAAGCTCCTGTGTTCCCACTTGTATTGCGACAGTGTCGTTAGAGTACAGTTGAGATTTTGGTTTCGTAAAGAACTTTCACATACAAGTATGCACGTGCTTCACTGACTGACACACTTCTGGTCTTATACAATATCAAAGTCTTAATGGCTGGGGTTCATACCTGTGTCTCCCTCACCCCCACTCCCCCCCAACAACTTTAATAGAAAGGTTTTTCCTTTTGTTTAAGCAAACAAAAACCACTCTGGAGCCTCGCTCTTGGCAGACTGTGCTGGTGATGAGTGAAGGAGAGACTGGGTGGGAATTAGCTGCCCTGGGCAAGGCCTGCAGGACCCCAAAAGCTACAGTTTTGGTCAGAGAAAAGCCTGCCTACCACAGTGACTCAGTCCAGCTTCCAGAGTCAGGCTTGCCCTTGGCAGTTAGCCTGTCAAGTGCTCTAAGAATACAGAGATCTACCACATGCAAGGACCAGACAAACAGGATGAAGGTCAAATAATCACTGTTTTATGTGGGGACAGTACACTTCATATTTCAACCGAAAGACAAAAAAAAATTAAAAAATAAAAAGCAGTTTAATTCAAAGGCGCAACAATGAAAGCAGAGAATGGCGGCATCTCTCAGACACCTTCTAAGTGAAATAAATATGTGTACAGGTTTGTTCCCTCCCCCTGGGCAGCCCACAGCATCCTCCGGTGGTCCTCACTTTCTGATGGCTTTGGGTACAGTGAACAGACACGATGCCCTCGAGGTCTAGCAGGTGGGGATCCCAAGGGCCCTCCAGGCACAGCTCTATCTAGAGCCAGGCCTGCCAGCTCTCTGGACACCTGCACTGTTAGGCTCTGGAAGGGGCTTTACAAACGCAAATGGCATCCAAGCTGTGTTTCTGGGCTAATTTTCAGCTGGTATTTGGAAAACATTCTAACAAGTTAAAAAAAAAAAAAAAAAGCCAAAGCAGGTCTTTGGGACCATCAAGGAACACAGATGTCCACAGTGACCTTGTGTGGCTGGGACTGCTCTCTGCCAGGGTATGTTTGGACTTGAGGAGGGGATGCATGACTGTGTAGCTGCCTGCTGCCAGAGTCAGCTTTGGAGCCCTTAGTGACACCTGTGGATTTCAGGACTGTCCCATTCCCTGGTGACACAGGCTCGGCCGCAGAGCGCAGCCTTTACAGATGGTTCAGATTCAATGAAAAAGACCCACCAGAGGCTGAAAACATTTAGACCTCAAAATAGGAATGCAAAAATATTCAGGGGAATGGATTAATTTTGTAGACAGCTACGTACAAAGTTTCTAGAACATCTATAAAAGCAGTCATAAGAATTTATATTGCATTACATTAGTTTATATAAAATGAATAAATAGTATTTATAGGTGTTGTGTGTTTTATGTACACATGTGCTCTGGTTTACCTTAAATAAAAATGCCACAAGGGGAAAAATCATCCTTTTAAGCCACAGACCTGCAAGTCTCCAGAAGGAAACTTCCAGTTGTGTTCAAAAATAACTTAGCAGGAGGGTTCTGGTGACATGGGAACCCTCCTGCTCACTTGCCACAGAGAAGAAATGTGGCTTCTTTCTCTCACAGATAGTGGCTACTAGCTCAGCCAGTGCCAGAACTCAGTTATTGCTGGGAATCCAACAGGGATGCAGCTGGACGGGGACAAAGAAGCAGTCACTTTCGTCATGTGGACAAGGAGATCTCATCTATCTCTGAGGTAGGACAATGTTCCAGAGACAAGTAGCATCAACAAACTCGGGGCACGGGAGTGCCTGGAGACACAGCACACACCAGGCCCCCAGAACAGCACACAGGGGGCACACTGTTCTCCTGAGCTGCCGAGGGCCTGCTCTGAAGCAGGGCCACCTCAGCACTGTGGCTGGGCCGCAGCAGGGCTTGCTGGAGATGCTCCTGGCTTCTCAGTGCTTGTCGGTTTTGCTTTCAAAGCTTCCCTTGGGGTTTCTGAGACTGAGTTCCCTTTGAGAAGTTTGTCTGCTGCGGTTTCCTATGTGCCAGACAAAGCTTGAACTTCTCTCCTGGGTGAGTACCATCATGAGCCAGAAAACTAAGAAAGATCTCGTCAGCTGCAGGACAGTGCACAGGGGGCTGCTGAGAGGTGACACTTGCTTGGGCTAAGGATTCTTGAGTGCTTTGAATTGACTGGAATGTACAGTCTCTCAGCGTCGACATGGATGGACAGAGAAGCTACTGACCGCACTCAAGACCACAACCCTATGTGCTTTCTGCAAAGTGGACAGAGCTGATATTGGTCAAGGTGGTACATGAGGTTTGCGTGCAAGGGCATCTGGACAGGTGTGGTACACTACCTAACCAGGTGAGGTGGAGAGGATGGGTGGGCCCTCTCCTATAGCCCGAGGCCTGCCTTGTGCCCGTCCTGGAGCTTGGCTCTTTTGACACTGGCACTGGAGTAGCCCTCATCACTGCCCAGGCTCTGCATGCTGCCTCGCTCATCCGAGTCACTCACGCTGCTGCTCCAGCCCAGGTCCCCATTGAGGTAGTCCGTGCTCTCCACGTCCACGTCCACGTCCACATCCACGTCCACGTCCAGCTCTTCTGCAGGATGAGACACAGCCCTCAGTGTACCTCAGAGCTCCCTCATCCCTCCTGGGCACAGCTGCCTAACTCTTGGGGAGGGGAGGCTACAGCAGCCCCGCTGCTGAGCTCCTGAAGGCCTAAGTCCTGTCTCTTTACAGTTTTTACTGCATTTTTACTTCGTGTGTGTGTGCACAGGTGGAGGCTAGAGAACCACTTTTAGGAGTTGGTTTTCACTTCCACCGTTACTCTCGGGGTTCCAACTCAGGCTTGGTTGCAGGTACCTTCATTCACTGAGCCATCTCAATAGCCCCTATGAGCCCTATCTTATCTGCTCTGGGGTTGGCTCTGTTGCCTGAAGTCCCTCTGGAAGGTGTGACTCACCCCTGTCCGAGTCGGAGCGCTCTGAGGACACCACAGAGCCCACGCTGTCCATCCGAGTCCTCTCAGCACCCAGCTTCTCCAGCCGCCGCTTCAGGTGCCGCTGCTCCCGCTGAAGCTGGTCTATTTGGTGGACAGCTTTTCTGTCACAATCTTCAAGTTTCTGCAAGGCAAAGGGGTGGTTGCTGGAGCCAATGGGTGTTCTACACAAGCAAAGAGCCTGCACCTGCCCTAACATCAGGAAACTGTGCTGTGCATCCTTGGGAGGCAGGCGGCGTGTCCCTTGTCAACCATCTCTCCTAGAGCAGGAGTTGGCTGGCCAGTTACCATGCACTATGGGGCTGGCCTATCATGGAGATGCAGGGAGAATTCGACAGTTTCAGCAACCATCTGAACACCTCTCAGAACTGAAAGCCACATGGCACGTGAGCTACAAAACACTCTTATTTAAAAAGAGGTTTCTCCCAGCAGAGTCCCAATTACAAAGTGAGTTTCATGTCATGAAAACCCTGATTAACCCCTGATGTTAGCAGGATCAGACTTGGAACTGTCCAGCAGCATTGGGATGCGGGATTCCGCAGATGACATTCTTGCAAATCTGCCCCCAGCTCCTCGTGTCTGGCAGATAATGAATAAGAGTGTTTAATTGTAGCTGTTTTGCTTCCAACTGAGGCTCTCCCAGGGCTGCCTGTATGCAGGCTGCTAACCATTAATAAACTGGTATTTGTCTAACCAAGCTATATCAGAATGGTGATGCTGGCTCAGTAGTGTACACAGAGTCAGCACAGAGAGACATCAGGAGGTGCTTGGACACACGTATGTACAAAGACCTGGTTCCCCCATGGAGCTACATTACAATTCTGGAAGCACCCAGCCACCACATAGGACACTGATAGATGTGGCCCATGTCAGTTAGTGAGTCAGGGATCCCATGACAGGAAAGGACAGCAGAGACTTCTGGCACTGGGAGCCCTGTGCAGAGATCTGCAGCATGAGGGAAGGCTAGCCATAAAGAAGTGGGGGGCAAGTTACCATGGAAGGAATGGCAGGTATAACACCCTGCCTCTAGAACACAACAAGACAGGAATGGAGGGGGCTACAGTAGGCAGCGTACCCTGCCATGTGGCTGCAGGGGCAGGAGAGACCTGATGACAGTTCGTCCCAAGCCCCTGAAGCCTTTAGAATAACTATTAACAACGGGTTTGCTTCCCAGGGTACAGTAGATATGTGCGCGCATGCGCATGTGTGTGTTATACAGCATGTAGGAGACTGTGGTGGGTGCAAATAGGGGCAGGTCAGGCTGTGAAATGCTTAGGTTCTGGGGATGGTGGGGATGCCAGTGGCTAGAGGCACCAGGGCCTGAATTTCTGACTGGACCCTTTACCTGGGTTTTGGGAGGCAGGTGGGAGGAGCCCGAAGTCATCCTTTTCTGTCTGTCTGTCCCTCACTGAGGCTCAGACACCCTTGCCAGGCCAGAAGGGGAGGGGCAGCAGGTGAAGGCACCTACCTTTATGTGCAATTTGGCTTTTGTCAGCAAACTCAGGGTGGTGTGTCGGCTTGACTCAGGGCCCAGCGGTACCAATCCCTTTAGCTTCTCTAGGCACAGGCGGAGGTGAGCACGCCTGTGAAAACAGGAGCATAGCAGCACTTGAGACTCCCACGACAGGTTCTGAAGTGCATGACTGCCCGGCCAGCAAAGGCAATGACAGTGCGGGAGGTCAGGTACCTGTGCTGAACCCAATGAGAAGCAGAACTCACGGCTTCTAGGGAGTCCATTTGTAATTCTGGGGGCATAGGTATAAATAAAATCTGCTCTATTAGGGACTTTTTAAACTCAGGTATTCCTGAATCAGAAGATGACATGCCCTGAGGAAAGTCCTCAACTTGTATTTCTCTTTCTAAGTCATTGAATATATATCATTTTATCATTGCTGTGCATAGAATTTATAAGTTTGGAGTTATTCTGAGGTAGGTGTATATATGTATATATGTGTGCATGTGTATATATATGTGTATATACATACATACATGTGTGCACACACACACACACACACACACACACACACACACACACACACACATGCAAAGATGGACGCAACCCAAACAACCACTGCTGGGAACTGGTCAAATGCGTCAAGGTATAGTCACAAAGGAGAAGACTATGCAATATGAAAAGGCTCGAGCCCGCGCTCTATGGCAGCGATCTGAGCTGAGTACACTGTCTGCATGGACATGGCAGGGAAGCAAGAATCCACATGCATGTGCTTCTCTGGACACGAGTCCTCAACAATTCATCAAAAACTAGTGGCAGTGGCTGGAAGAGAAGGCAGGCAAGCAGGCAGGTAAGGAAAGCAGGGAGGGACACTTTACTGAAAAACTTTTGGTTTTAAGTTTGGGTGTTTTGACTGTACAAATCTCCTGTTATCCTAACAAATATACATTTTTCACATATGGGACAAGTTGATCACAGGCCCTACTAACAAATGTGTGACTAAGAGGACCTCTCTTTCATCTTAAGTGTGCTGGACAAAGGCTGATGAGGAGGGACCACATCCACACACAGATCCTGTGTCGCAGCATGACCAGAAGCCTAAGAATCCCGACAACTTTGGACTTCATACTTCACTGAAACCTAGGTTTGGTCTTCATTCTATGATGGAAGAGATCCCAGGACTATGAGAAATAGGCAACTCTGAGGGCTCCTGTGTAGGTCTGCCACCTCCTTAAAGCCCCCCTGAGCCACAAGGAAGCCTCATTTCTGGGCTTCCCTACAGAGTGTGTCTGTCTCTCAACCTCTTTGGGAAGCCAAGCTGCAGCTAACTCACTCACTACGCACACAGATGACTGCATCAGCCGTTCCAGTGAACTTTAAGCTTCTTGAAGACAGAGTCCATCTCATTCCATTTACACAGCCTGGCCTTGGGCAATGCCCATTCCCACATACAGCCAGCTAGGCACAGTGCCTCCAGCCACGGGGGAACAGTGCAGGGCCTCCTGGGGCAGCACTGGGAAATGTGGCTTGGACCTCATTCAGCCCCGAGGGCCTCTGAGCCTAGGGAGCACATCATCCTGAGCTGGCAAATGGAAAGGCCTGGATGCTGGCTGTCAAGTCCTGCCCTGTGGATGAGCCTACAACAAAGACTCAATAACACTGTGATCAGGAAAAGCAGGACCTATGTGTACCAATCATGCTGTCAAAATACTGCAAGAGCAGAAACAAGATACAGTCAGTACACGTTTATGAAAATGCTACAGTGAAACTGGCCAAGTCACATACTAGAAAACTAATACTAAAAAGATGCCGTGAGGGCTGGAGGCAGCCCAGTGGTTCAGAGCGCTTACTCTTCCAGAGGACCAGGATTTGGTTCTCAGCACCCATGCTGGGCAACTTACAACCAGCAGAATCTGATGCCTCCAGTCTCCACACACAACTGCACTTACATGCACATACCCACACATAGGCACATATTTTAAAAATCAAAAGAGGAAAAAATATGAAAAAATACAACTAGTGACTATATGGTTACTTGACTGATTTGCACTAACTAACCTCTCTAAAGTTTACAGACTAATTAATTATATAGAGATGCTTATCAGCCTGCTCACTATTGGAAAAGACTACAGAGGACAAGTTTGTCATACTGTCCTCCTGTGATGTGGTCATACCTGTCACTGTCCCCCTGGGCTATCTTACTGCCACGTTAGACAGTCTTCTGTTACCAAGAGTGGCTTTAGCTCCTGTTCCAGCAGGAGAAAGTGGTGTTAAACACTGGCTCCTGTTGCCCCTTCAGCTGTGTCTAGCAGGACCACACTGCCTTGAGCCTAGGTAATAAACTTGCACAGCTGCATGCCCCTCTTGCAGAGGAGTGCTGTAATTGTCGGGTATAGACAAAAGGCTTGGGTATAACTGCAGCTGGATAAGCCATGCTGCCACTGGCACTGCAGTCACAGTGTTGCTTTCATGAGTGGTTTGTAACTGGCAGTCCACACTTCCAATTCCACTTGGTCAGCAAGCACCCAGGCTTTTACTACTTTCACCATTCAATTGGTAAATAATCTCACGTTAGCAGAACAGGGCAGGGTGGAGGTTGCTCTGCCACTTACTTCCCATGTGACTTTAAACAAGCTTCCCAACTCCTTGGCCTCAGTTTCCTTATCTGTAGAATGTGGGACAGAGCAGACCCTAGAGAGCCTCTGAGATACTGGGAACTGAGGGTCTGATACATTGTATCCTTACACAAGGCCAGCAGATATGGACAAACACTGCTTCAGTCTTCTTCTCAAGCAGCAGCAAGCTCAGGGTCCTCACCAGCCAGGGGTGACCGATAAAACACTCAAGAGAGAATGGACAGCTTGTGTCCTTGAAACATCTAGTAAACAAGCCAAGCCTTCTGTGGAAATACAGATATCGCTTATGTGGAAGGAAAATATGAACAAAGCATTTATAAGCTAGTGAGGGTAACGAGGTCCCTCTGAGGTCATGTGTCTCATGTGGCAGCAGGATCCAGGTCAGGAGGGAGGCATGTGCCTCACTTTGCAGGCTACAGGCTCTGGTATTCTGAAGCACTCCCCTCGCCCTACAAGGCCTTCACAAAGCAAAAGGTGGACTCAGACCTCGATGCACAGGCACACATACTCAGAGAGCTTACAACTCCTCCCAAAGCAAGAGAAACGGTGCCATAGTTAGGAGTGAAATTAAAACAACTTGGGGAGGACTCACGGGAAGAAAACTATCAAATATTGCTGAAGGACAGGAAAATCTGAGTGAATGGAAAAAATCTGCACATTCCTGGCGATGACCCCTCAAGGCAAGAATGCCAGCATGCTTCAAATTTAATACAAGTCCACAAAAACAAAATCCCAACAAGTTTTCTTTTCATGTTGGAAAATTCACCTAAATGTGTGAGATGGCCAGCATTTTGGAAAAAGAGGAGGAGCTCTCTACATAGATACTGAACCATTAGAAAACTGCAGTGATTAAAGACAGCACTGGCACTAACGAGAGCTGAATTCAGCAGACAAAAGACAGTGCTGCAGACCCTGGGGTGATCGGGGAGGACCTGGCCTGGGAGTGGCCACCATCAAAACAAACTCAACAGATTAAAGGTCTAAATGTAAAGCATGCTCACATGCAGCGGTGCTGTTAGTTTTGCTCAACTTCCCTCAGGCATGAAGGATGGAAAACCAAATTGCCAAGTGAGAGAGAAATGAGCCCAGAGCTAGCAGTGCCTCACATACTAGTGATCTGTCTACCCAGGAACAACTTCATTGTGAAGACTAACACTGCAGGCAGGAGCTTCAGACTCCAGTGCCCACCCTGAGCTTCTGGACTTAGAAGGTGTCAAGCTCCTGTGTGCTTGTTAATACCTTTATCTTTTGTAGGGCCTAACTTTTAAATATGAACCCTACAACATGCTGAGCACTTGCTGGACAAGGGGCAGACATCTGAGCAAGGGGTGGCCACCATGTGGCAAATGCTTGATCCTTCCACCCTTGATTCCATCAAGGGTTTCTCAGGGGACTATAGTACTTCTTTCCTCCTGGATACTGGGGTGATGCTCGAGAAGAGCGAGTCCCTGCCTCAGAGGCATTTCAAATCAGTCCCAACTCAAGGCTCCTGAATGGGTTCCCTTTGCCCTCTTCCTCACCCACAGGCCCTCCAGAGCTCCCTGCATGCAGCCTCTGATAATCTGCTTTCCTCTCTAACTGGGTCACACATACACTAAACTTTCTATGTGCCTAGTTCACTACTAAAAATAAAGACACCAAGGTTTCTGTTTCTCCTCAAGCGCTGGACCCCAGAGATCAAACTGTGCCTGTCCAGCTGATGGAGTACTTAAGGCTGTGGCACCTGTGGGAGCCCAGGCCCTCCTTCAATAAAGCACAATGCGCTTGGCCTCACTTAGCACTGTTGTTTTCATTAGAAGGTGCCTATGATTTCTATCCAAAAAGGAGAGGGTAGACCTTTAGTATTTTCTTTCCTACCATGACAAGGTGTGTGCACAGGCTTACTTAAATAGCACAGACCCCTTCAGGATCACTAGGTGTACATAAGCTGTACAGTTTGAGGTCAGAAGAACCAAGTCTTATCAAGGAATCAAAGCCTTCTTGAGAGTGAGTAAAGGTCTCAACTGGTTTTGTGTTGAGAACAAAGTCTGTGAATGAAAGAGAATGTGAGGACTGGACGTCATGCTTTAGGGGGAGGGATAGTTCCTCCTTTTCTTCTACAGTGATGTCTTGATCAAGTGCTGTAGTGATGTATCACTAATTTAACCGAAGTCCTGGAAGAATCCTCATCACCATGTGGAAAAATCTTGTAGAAATAAAGGTGGTACACATAGCTAGTGGTGCAGAAACAACCGTGCCTCAGCTCCATGTGGAAGACAATGGATTGTTTAAAAAAATAAAAAATATGTAGTTGTGCCCCCTTAGTATATCCTTTCCAGGGTTTGATTTTAATATAAAATATATTTTAATGAGGACCTGCTAGGTTTACCTCACTCTGCGACTACTAATTCTGGCAATGAAGTCAGAGGGTGCCCACAGAGCCCCAGGCAGGAGGGCTGAAAGTTGGATAAGCAAACAACATGGGTCTCTTCCCCCAGCCTCCAAAGGCAGATGGCACCCACTCCATAGGTTAAGTGTGGAAGATGGTTCTAGTGGTCCTGGACTTCAGCACACCATCGGCAGAGCCCACATCTGCATACCAATGCCTGTGGTGGGTGGATGACTTCTCTGAATGTGGTTAAGGGTGGACAGAAGTAGTGAGAGTGGCCCTGTGCACACCACATGGAGGCCCGATGCATACCACACCCCAGTCTGGTGTTTACCATACCCAGGTCCAGTGCACAGCACACCCAGGGCCCTGTGTAAAAAACACCCTGGCCCAGTGCACACCTCACCCAGGCCGAGTACACATCACACTCAGGCCTGGTATATACCACACCCAAGCCCAGTGCACACCACACCCAGGCACAGTGCACACCACACCCAGGCATAGTGCACACCACACCCTGGCCCAGTGCACACCAGGCCCTGGTCCTGTATACTCTATGCCTGACCCTTTCAATAGAAAGAGTCTGGCCATTTGAAAAGTCAGAAACCCAGGAAAACAGTTCTAGGGACCTACAATCACCAGAACATTCTCTAGGGAAAGTACAGGGAAGGTTTCTCATGCCAGGCCAGGCACCACTGAAATCCTTTTGGACAAACTGAAAACACAGCACTGACCAAGGCTGCAAATTTCCACAGAGCACACACACAAACCTTTAGTCACTAGGTTAGAAGATACTGAATCCGTATCATCCCAGAAAACATGGTGTCTGCTACTGAAGACGCTAGAGCTGTCCTCGGACATGTGCCTGCTGCAGCACTGACTCCAGACCCGTTCACCATGGCTGCTGGGTCAGCATCTCCATGACCACAAGGCTTCCTGAATGTTCTTACCCCAAAGTAGTTCCCAGACAAGAGAGCAGAACCAACACATGGCACACAAGAAGAGACGGAAAGGATTCCTGTGTTTCAACTTGTTAACTACAAGAACCAACAGCATCCAAAACTACACAAACCCTACACACTTTTTGCAAGAATTGTGTAAGCCTTATGGGAAATGCTAGTCACATGTCAGATGTGCTGTTAATGCATGTCCTTGATTCTGTGGAGCTGTAGGTGCTCAACAAACACTGTCTCCATTCTACACATCTTGCTTTCTTCTTGTAGACGCCAGATATTTAACTGTTGCACCCCAACCTGGGGTTAAAGGCTTGTTCTGAATGTCTAAGGTGCCACAAAATCTTGGTGTATTCAACTCTGCAATACCTTAGAATTTCTTTTTTGGGTTGCTTTTACTTTGAGAGCCCTTACAATCTTTTTATATGAAGCTATGTGGAGTGGGGAGTGTTTAACTCATGTCAGGTGATTGCTGGGTTTGATTGAGCCCAGCCTGGCATAAACTGGGTGTGGCTATGTACTCCTGTAATCTCTGCGCCCCAGCAGGAGGATCAGAAATTCAAGGTCATCCTGGGCTATACAGGAAGTGTGAAGCCAGCCTGAGATGTGTGTAACTCTGTCTCAAAAAAGGGGGGAAGGCGGAAAGAAGCTCAAGTGTACTACTAGGGGCCAGTGGGGTGCTTTTCTTAAGAGCTACCAAAGCCAGGTACAAGAGTAGCTTCTGAACCCCAACTCAAGAATTCCTTAAATCAAGCAGGCCAACAAGGGAGACAGAGAAGGGCCAAAAAACAGTATCCTCTTCCCCTGGACTGCAGTAAGCAAGGTTTGGCTAAATTAAGCGATGGCGGCCTACTTCCTTCCCTTTTGGACCACATACTCTAAACCAGGCAAAGACTTTTTAGGACTCTGCAAGACCCAATTCCAAAAGGGACAGGAAGCAGGAAAGTAGAAACAACTCCCCACCTCAAGCAAGACGAAG